>PVJI01006704.1:0-84246 GCA_004026765.1 Micronycteris hirsuta | reverse complement strand
GGGGGGCAAGAAGGGGGGGAAAGTGGGACAACTGTAACAGCATAATCAATAAAATATAGTCAAAAAAAAAGAATTTTCTGAACTAACAAATTCTTCTGCACAGCATGCTTTTATTTCAGTATTGGCAGGTTTCAATATGTTTTTCTACAGAGAGACATATAAAACTATTGAGAAATACAAAAGTAGGCTTTCGGGTGAGAAAATGATTCATGCACTCAAGCAGGCATTCAAAACAACTTTGTGCAGGGATATCACGTGCACCTCAGAAGAGGCCTCTCTTCACCGCATTATCAGACGAGCACGACCTGCCTCACTTGATGCTTCCTTCACTAAAACTTGGGGACTCTCGCAATTTATGAACTCCTAGAGCTAGAAGATTATAAAGACTCTTCACCTTGTGGGGAGTTTTAGGAAACTGCATTTTATGGTAACAATATGCTTTATGAAAAGTAATATAATCTCAGATCACTTTACAGACTATGAATATGCTCTTTGTTCCTTTAAGTATGTTATAGCAAGTGAGATTCTTCTCTCTCAACTCCCGTAACTTTTACGCACAATGTTTCTGACATCTGGAGATTTCTGGGTATCAAATTTGGATAGCCTGTCCATCAACTGGTCAAATCTGCCACCTACTGGTCAGTCTTCAAACCTAGTTTGCAGTTCACCCAAGCACTGCCTTACCATGGTAAGATCCCTTCCTTCTAAACAATAAAGATCATTTACAATAACCAGACTTAAAGCAAATATTCTCTTAACAAAATTCCCCTCTCCGTGGTGAATCAAAAATATCAAATTGCACAAACCTGCCAATAAAATCATCTCTTTTCCCAGCATCTTTGTCCCATGCAGTGATATCAATAATTCCACCCCTTTCTTCGTAGAGATGAAAATCAAATTGTTCTCTCCACTGAGGATTCAAAGTTTTTGGCATTATCTGCAAAACCAAAAAAGTCATTATTGTCTCATCAATATCAGTCTTTAAAAAAATTTAACTTGAGACATTCAATCAAACTTTAGATACTGTCTAGAAAGGCAGACAAGGATGAGATTTGAACAAAAGCTTCCAGAAATATGAAAATGAGTCATTAGGTCTCTAACATCTTTACTACATATTGTTGAAAGAACCCTAAAGCATGTGTCCTGAAAACCAAAGTCACCTCCTCACCATCTTGAATAACAGAATAAAAGATGAGAGAAATGCGTTATATAGAGAAGGCAAAACCATAGTCTACAAGTGAAATACAGCTCATTCAGACACTGGCACTTGTTTTATAGAGCCAGCTTGTGCACAAAGACTAACTCGACGTCTGTCATCTCAGCACAAAGGAAGCTGAGGATCTCCAGGGTTTCTTTTTTTCTTACTTCCCCATACATGAGAATTTCTGCACTGAATACATAATAAAAAAAAGTTCTTCTGGGAGAGGAAATGGGATGGGAGGAGAAAAAAGCAAGTAACTTGGGAGTAGTCAGGTAAACATATACTAGAATTGATTGTATACATTGATGTATCATGTCCATTTTATATATGGAAAACTAAGACCTAAAGTTTAAGTGACACATCCAAGGTCATTACATTTTAGTACCTAGACTCTGAGTAAAGTCTTTGATTAAAGTTTCAGATCTCTTCCCCGAAACAGTATGTCAAACATGTTTGTGAATTAATATGAATCTGTGTGTATGTATAATCTCCATGTTGCACATATAAGAAAGATACCTTATCTGAAGTGCAATTTTGTAACTTCAAGTATTCAGATAAGACACCTAGTGGAATCAATCAATAAAGTGATCCATACTGATTTCCTTTAGAATTCCATTCCTCTTTGGATTATACAACATTCATATTTGTTTCCCTAATCTTTCTAAGCAGGAGGGCATGCAGTGGCCTTTTCTCTTTTTAATGTATGGGAGACAGATCTTCAGATGTAAAGACTTTGAAAGCAATGAAGTATGTTATGTGCAAAGGTACTGCAAATGAATCACAATTTTTAAAGTTCATAATCTGAAATTAATCAGCAGTAGATCATGGAAAGAAAGAGCAAAGAGAGACACGTGTCTATAGCTGGGTTTCATATTTCATACCTAAAGAGCAGAACTATAAAAATAAGTAATGTTTTAAGCCTACCAGAACATAGAAATGATGTTAATTGACAAAGGACAAGACAAAGTGGTCATAGGTAACTATTTTTGGAATCAGTAGTTTCTTTAAAGTATGTTATTAAGCCCATGGCAGAAAAAAAGATGGCACTGGATAGATGCTGTGATCATTCAAATGCCTTGTAACAAGGCTCAAATGAACTCCTATGGTATTTCGGGGGGTGGTCTGTCTTACTTATTTGACCATAAAGCGCCTAACTTTTTTAGGATTGCCCTTCCTATATGATTTCCTTCAGGTCAGAAACGATACCCTCCCCCTCCATGTGGGCTCTCAGTAAGGTAACTGGTGAGCCAGATAGCAGTTCTCACTGCCTGCTAACAAGTCAGCTCTGTGATACTTCCAACTACCTCAGGTACTAATAAAAACTTCCTGGGCTAGAAAGAACCTAGGCAGGCTGTTTATCAAAAATTCATTAAGATAATGTCAAGGCCAAGATATTCCCACCAAGGTAGAAGGTGATTTTTAGTATGAGATGGATGTGATCAGCTGCCCCAAGCTGTCTATGAATAGCAGCTGTAGAAGCTGACCATTAAGGAGGTTGAATTTGAATACAACAAAGAGATGACATGTGCCCCAAATATAATTATGACTACTATGACCTTTGCTAATTATTATTCCTTCTCTCAATAATATAACAATATGATTATTCAATACAGTATTACTACTAATATAATTGTTATTATACAATATACTTACTACTATTGATGCTACTCTCCCTCTTCTTTCTGCTACTATCATTTATTGAGTATTTACGATGGGTAAGGCAGAACTCTCAGCACTTTACATGTATAAAATATTTATTCAATCTTCTCAATAACTTTACTAGGTAAGCACTACTTTAATCGTCATTTTTACAGATGGGAAACGGGGGCACGAAGAGGTGAGTTGACTTGCCCCTTGTCTCACTGCTGGTAGAAGCAGCAGGACTGTGTTTTCTAAATCAATTTTAAAACAACTTTCAGTCTGCACTGGTGAAAGTCAGTTTGAAAAAGGGTTCAGAGTAACTGACGCAGATTTTTATGGCATGTAAAACAGCACTATCTGTGGTACTGACACCAGTACTAGTTGTAATAACACGAGTAGCCAGCACTTTTTGAGAACTTTATGTGCCAGCCATTGACTCAGGTTTGTTGCAGCCTTTTTGTTGTTATTGTTCAAGATAGTTCCTCCTTTCATTCCTGTGTTATAGATGAGGAAATTGAGACATACAGAAGTTAAGTAGTTTACCCAAGGTCACATAGCCCATTAAGTAAGAGACGCAATGCAATCACTGGGCATTTGTTGACACGATGTTCAAAAGTTCTGTTAAGCGTTTTAAAAATGCTTAACGTTTCATCTTCCAAAACATGGCTATTAACTAACCACCGCTTTCCAAACGCTGACAGGAACACAAAAAAGACACGGTCACCTTGCTCTTGTACTTCTGATGCCCAAGCCGGAACTTCACATATGGGTCACTCAACCCGTTGGAATCCATCGCCTTGAGGTCTCGCCCCTCGATCAACGTGATACTGACTATTCCTCGCCATAGGTGTGATTTCCTGTGTGCGTCTGATAGGCGTAAACTTTGGGTCTGAAACTTTTCGCAAAAGAACACAGAGTTAGCTTATTGTGTTTTAAACCAAAACATCTCATTAGGCACTACCTTTTCCAATATTGTCACCATTTTTCAAAAATAAAAATTAGGAAGTTATAAAGTTTTTAAATAGAAATAATTTATGGATTATTTATTAAAGTTATTAATAAATATGAAATTATCAAGTCATGATAAATTTAAGAATGTGTTAAAAAGGTGAATGCTCAAAATAAAGTATAATTTTCAACTCTTAAAATTACAAGCTGTAGGTACTTCAACATCAGAGAATATTCACATGTATCAAACATGCCTTTATCAAAATTAGAATAAAATAAATATAAATATGAAAGCCCTCATCCACACTGTGATATTTAATTTTTAATTATTTGTGGACTTTTGAAAATCTTTTATTCGTGTTACAAATGGATTTTACAGGTGGTTTTTAGTTCTTAGTTATAAGTTCTATGCACTTTAAAAACATCTTTATTGCCATATTAAAAGAGTTTCAGCTCACTAAAGAACTATTTAAGGTACCAAAGAACAGAAAACAAAGTCAGTATGCCCACCCAAAATGTCTTGCTTATGTTTGAGACTTACATTACAAAGTTTAAAATTTATATATGTGATTTATATTGGCAGGTATGTTTCTGAATTTATTTCTCACTCTAGTATTTAAACATTTTCTTTAATGATTTTTATTATGCTCAGTTTTAAAACACAATATTTAAGTCAATGAACAAAATCAGAAGTTTTAAAAATTAGTAATTCTACTAAAAATGAGAATATAATCTCTTTCAACTAAATAGCACATAAAACCAGCCAGAGAAAGTGGTTAAATTGTTAAAATCTTTACAATCTGTGTTCAGTAACATAGAAACTGCTGTTTGTTTCATATTCTTCATTTATGGTCATTTCATGAAAAAATTCAACATTTCTCCCAACTTCAAATTATTCTACTTCTAAATTATGAATTAGCTCCACTTTTAGCCTAATTCCTTCTACATGAATGTTATAACATTGTAGCCTATTTTGTGTGCTTCCCCTCCCACCTTGAATTCCTATTTTTGTTCCAAATCACAGTAATGCCAGACATGTTTATCTGTCATCATCAAAAGTCATGCATTTCAGGGTACTTCGATTAGGAAAATGAAAACTACATTCTTCAGAAGATAATACTTTTAATAGTTGAACATTTCAAGGGAAATCTTTCCAAATCACATCACATATTTCCCTACCTTGGGGATCAACACATCTTGAACAACATTGCTTGACGGTTCTGCCTCACTAATAGCAATGTGAGACTCTGCCTCCACGCTCCTCGCCTCTGGGAGCTCCAAGGGCAGCGCTCGCCTGCGTTCTGCAGTGCAGCAGAGGTTTCGTGGGGCACCTGTGACTTCCAAGGACTCCATGCCCCACTTCAGCTAGAGACCCGCTGCCTCTGTCTGCTTCACACATTGGGTTTCCACATTGGACTCGCTTTGAACCAAGGATTTCTCAGATTAAAACCATCGCTTAGGATTTATTGCACCAAGTGATCTTCAAGGCTTTTTTTTTTAGTTCTAAGATTTATGCTACTTGTTATTATATAACGCAGGAACCAATTTCAGTGTGTCTGTCTGAAATCAGTTGCTGCATTATATCCATTCTGCTGCGATGGAGACTACCTCTAACAGCGGAACTTAGAGACTGGGTTCTGAATTTTGGGTTTGAAACTTTTGTTAAGGAATAGGAATGGCAAAGAAGGAAAGAAGAAAAACAATTTTTTTGCAAGCAAGAAGAAATAATTATCTTAGTGAAGACCAAGGAATTAATAACTACCCTTTATATAGAACTTCAGAATTTAGAAGTGTGTATGTGTACATTATATCACGTGGTTTTCACTGAAACCCAATGAAGCAAGAAGACAGAGCCTGCTAATTCCCATCATACTGATGCAGAATTTGACGTACAAAATCTTGACTTATGGGGTGGGAAGGAAAATAACGCTTTCCATGGGATCCTTCGTGCTGTCTAATAAATAGTGGATATGTGACTAGAACCCAGTATTTCTGAACTTTATTCCTGCTCTTCTCCCAATATTTGTCTTTGGCAGAGACTCTCTCCTAGGTTTAAAAGTGATCATTTAAGTATAATATTGCTAAAAGAGCACTCTCCCATTAAATGAGTTGAATATATTTGAAATTCCAGGTTAGATTTTCCTACATGACTAATACATGATATCACCTTCTACTCTATTATTATATGAGCACAGGTATTCATACTTACAATATTCCAGCTTACTGATATACATATTTAGTAGCATTTTCTATGCATTCTAGAGCAGAAGCCATACATAGCACTCAGTAAAATAAGAGTGGGCACAATCTAGGTTACGTGGCCTCTTCAGTGAGCAAGGCTAAGTTAGGTTCTTGAATGGTAGATACCACGTCCGAAATGTGTGCACTCCTCCTCCCACTTTTCACATGAGAACAAGAACTTGACTTACAAGATGGGAAGGACAAAGAATGCTTTCCATGGGATCTCCTTCCTGCTTTCACAGAAACAAATGAACTAAATAAAAGCTTTACCTACTGTCATTAGTTGTTACAAAATGCTCTTTTATGACCTGGAAGAACATTCTCAAAACAGCTTGGGGAGCTAAGAGGAAGGGGGAGGGAGAATATTTCTACACAAAAACAGGGCTAATGAATGTGAAATTAAGGTATAAAAGGTTTAAAGGAAAAAAAGAGGGGAAGGTCTGCAAAGACATACTAATCGGATATCATTTTTTAAAGTGATTTTTCCTTCTTCAATATTTTTTGTTAAATTGGCATTCTTTTAAAAAGATACTCCATTAATTTACCTGTGATTTGATTAACTGCAAAGTCATGAAACAGATAAATATTTAGTCTAAGCGTGAAGAATAGGAATTTGAAATAAAATTATAAGGTAAAGGTGGGAGAGATAAACTTAGGTTAGCAATAGTCGAAAACATAAGTGCTTAGCATACACACTCACAAACATTTTTCTAGCAATTTCTGACTATGTGACTTGGGCTACTGTCCATCACGGCTGTTCAGACTGCACGCCAGGACCCGGGTGTGCTGAGAGTGCGCTTCTACTTCCTGTGTTGGGGGTGGTGGTGGTGAGGGGTGTCTGTGTGTTGGGGGTCTGCATAGAAAAACGTATATTCCATAAATAAAGCTTTAACCTGCTTAGGATAGCAATTTATTACTTTTACTTATTTTTTAAATTAAAGTTTTGGGGAGCTCATCAAAGGAGTGGTGACAAGCGGAATTCCAAAACTAAAAAAAGAAAACCCTTTGAAAACCACTAGCTCTAATGCTCTCCAAGGTACCTTCTGAGTCCTGTGCTGCTGTTTCCAGTTTCTTTCCTCTGCACAGTACAGTTCTCAAAGTGCAGTCCACAGGCCCGTGGCATCCACGGCACTTGGGAACGTGTTGGAAATTCAGACTCTTTAGCCCCACCCCAGAACAACACACTCCAAACCCGTGGGCATGGAGGCCTGGCACTCAGGTGTCACCGGCCCCTGCTCGAGACGGTTCTGATGCGCACACAGGTGTGAGCAGCGCTGCTTCAAGTGTTCTGAGGTGTATGCACGCCCGCCTTCGCCCACGTTCTAACAACTACAACGAATCACTATAATGATAACATTATCCACTCTCTGGCATGGATGTGATATACGTTAATGACAGTCCTTCTTTAGTCCTGCTTCTCAATTTACTGATTAGGGGAGCATATTGGTCTGGATATATGGAGCATTTAAAGAGAGAAGTAGCAGCCTACTGAAAAATTAGGTGAAGATTGTTTATTATTTCTTTCTTTGGTTAATTTTTTTCTCATAAAATAGATCAAATAATACAGATTAATTGAAATGTTGATCAGTCAACTAAAAATTACTTACTGAGGCAAGGAGTGTTAAACAAATACAAGGTATCCCTCAAAAAAATGAACATGGTACAGCTGGTACTTAGTTCCCTAAGGTAATGTTTTCAACTATGTCCCTGTTGAAAGAGAATTCTATTTGAGGAGGGAAAGAAAAAAATAGAAACCCACCCTAGCTTCAAAGCAAAGAACCAGCTCTGCAAAAGGAAGAAATAACCTTCACACTTTTGAAGCAACAGCCCTCGTGTCTTAGTGGGAGATTTGTTGAAATCACCAGGCAGGGCCACGTGTATGTTTCCAACATGTGACCTGAGTCATCTCACATATAACACTGTGACATTCTCTCAAAAGGAATATTGATCTAAGGTCAGATTTAATAGAGAATATCAATATACATATCAAAGTCTGAGGCAATTAGTCAATGATATTTATCTTTAGTAAGATTTTAGAATTAGTGAGCTGGCATTTTAAGGATAATATTAGTTTATGTATATTATTCATTGAAAAGAAATACAAGATTTCAGTTTCTAATCACATGTGTAAAAGAAGTCAGGATAGGGAATGGGTTTTCAGAAAAAGAAATCAGCCATGAGATTCCCAGCTCATGCAAGCTCAGAAAAAGAAATAAATAAACTGAATGGTGGACTTACTTGTGCATTTTGGTAATAAGCACTCTGAAGCTCTGCTCTGCAGAAGCCCAGCACAGGAAAAGCAGGCCTGCCGCACGTCTGGATGGAAATGAACGATCAGAGCTGTACGGGAAAGCTTTGTGCCCCCATCAACATCTCATTGCAACCAGAGTTTAGCATTACTCTTCAACAAACATTATTGGAAAAAAATATGTATTTGCTTCTTAAGTCACTGTCAGAAAATATCTCCCAGCACAACGAAGATAAATGTCAATGCAACAATATCGTTTCCAGCCACTGTTTCCTTTAGCAGCATAATGCTGCAGTGGCTAAGAAAATAAAGGACAGAGATTATATGATCACAGATCCCACCTGAGTGATTTCTGGTTTTCATTAATAGGTGTAGCAGAAAAAGAAACACAGCAAGAGAAATCACAGAAAGAATCATTTTCCCAAGTCTGCTGTATCAAAAAGCTTTTGAGACTGTTTTCAATAAGATATTGTTTTGTTTCCAATGTCAAAAGCAGTGATAACGCTCCAGGAGAATAAATGTCACATGAACAGAAAATAACTATGACCACGTTAACTGCATCCTACATGTTAATATCTTGTAATGACTACACAGATATCTCTAAAGTAACAGAGAAACATTGCCCCATATAACAATTGCCTTTGTTGCCCTTGCTTCTAAAAGAGCAACCCAAGGTACCTTTAGTGCTACAGCCCAAAGCAGCAAGAAATGGATTAAGAAAGATGCAACTGAGCAATACTGGGAGGAAATTCTGGTGGGGCTAAAAGTTTATATTACATGACTTCTAGAGCGGCTAGACAGTCTCCAAACAATTGTATGAGGAGATGAGAGTCATCACTGTAATACCGGCAACAGAGAGGATTAGGTTAGGCCAGTCTGAAAGGTAGCTTAGATCATGCAGAAAGAAATAAACATGTATTGAGCGGCTATTATGTGCTGGAGTTTTCACACTCCAGTGTTTTTCATGACAAGCATTTTTAAGGTAAGGAAACTGAGGCACAGAGACGATAAATATCCCACTCAAAGCCATATGGCTAGAGATTGGCAAGGTTGAAATTTGAATCTAGAGTTGCTGAGACCTCACTGATGATTTTTCCCAGTATAACTCATGTTTTGGTCAGAGCCTGAGAAGTTCATGATACAAAAGAAAGAAGTTAATTTGTACAGGATCTGTTGAAGTATTTTGACTTACATTTAGATAAAATGTATTCTTGGGTATTAATTATTAAGAGAGGCTAATCAGGGGTTGAGGGGAACTAAATGTCAGTAGTTGGTAATAACTCTAGCATATATTGTTCAGGAAAGCATTTGAGCAGTACCTGTACTCCATAAGAAATGATAGCCTACTGTCTATTAATAAGGTGGTAAAGTTGTAGAATCTTGCATATAAACTGAGAGCACTTATATATTCCAATCCTGGTTAATAAATGTTATTCCATTTATTTGAAAAACTGAATCACTAGTAATAGTAGATATCCTGATTAAAAAGCAGCAGATCAAACCCCCCCAAAATAAAAGTCTATTTAGACTTACCCTGTGGCTAAAGGAACACTCAGCCATACTAATCTCCTGATATGTGCAAATAATCCTTGGCTTTTGTTAGTCTGGATTTGATTACCTGTATACAACCTAATCCTTCCAAATGAGACCCAGGCACTGTGAACCTGGAATGAAAGGCATTGCTCATGTCTTTACAATAGCTGTGTGTGGAGTTGGCCCTTTCCTCTATTTTTAGCACAGAGGTGAACACGCTTTTATTTAATCAAATGATTCACTGAGACACTACAAAGAAAAGATAATGACAGCCTAGGAGGACTGTTTTGTGCTGCAAAGCCTGGAGTGTGGAACAATTATTAGCTCAATCCCAGGCACAAACATGTTCTATCTTTTCCTTTTCCTGCTGAGTTTATTCCCGTGAATTGCACCTGGGTGATGAAGACCAACGAGTAGATTTGCTCTGCGGCCATCCACCCTCTCAAGCATGATTGCCTTTACAGAAACTGTCCAGGGCTTTGTGCGGCCTAGTTTGAAGTGTTTCGTCGAATAATAAAGCTTCGATCCCTTCCTCGTAGAGGATGATTTGCGCACTATAATCCTTCAAGTTTCTTTCCTATTTCCACTGCTTTCCAGTGTCAGGAAGGTATTTATGTTTACTTCAAATGTTTTAACTACCTTCCCTAAACTTAATTGTGGCCAAAGTTCTTAATTCTTTACTATATTTGCTCAAAATATATGCTAATCAAAATTCATCATATATTCTGTACTCTTGTTGGTTTGCTAAGTAATCTATCAATTTTCACCAGTAATCTGGTAAAAAAAACAAACCCATAATGAGTTCTGGATTTGACTTACAGAGGCTTTTTTTTCGAGACTTTTAATTAAAAATTACAATTTTTTTTTTCCTGAGAGTCTTACTGTCATCCCTGAAGACAGAAATAATAGCTGAACTTTCCTTGACTGTCTGTGTCACATTCAGTTGAGTTGTTCAGAATATAAGTACATCAGCGGAGGATCACATTCTTGTTTTATCAAGCCAATACCTCTTCTCCTCGGTCTGGAGGGTCTTCCTCCAACTACACTTTTCTCTGACCCGGCCATCGGCAGGCTCCGACACACCTCGAAACAGCTCTAGGGTCTATGCGTTCTTTTGCGCCCATTTCATATTATGATCTGTTTCTCTATTTCTTGATATAATGTATCACAGCATAGCCCAGCCTTCTTCATTTAAACAATATTAAAATTTATTTTAATTCACTATAATGTTCTCATAAGATGGTTTGTTTAATTAACTTTCAGTCATCAGAATCTAAATGTCTAATCAATGCGATAACTGGGAAAAACTTAAATGTATTAAATATCTGAAAAATTGTACTAACTTTCCATCCTTTAATTGAAAGTTAAAAGTCTTTAATGACTTCTGACTTAGTGTAATCCAAGGGGATTTACATAATTTTTATTAAATTTCATGAAAAACATGTTAATTACCATACCCATTGCTTAATGTTTTATGTCCTAAGATAACGTGTTTTGTTGAATTATAAATGCTATTCTTTTGGAAAATTAGAATATCCCTATATCACTTCAGTCTTTTCTTCCCATTATTCTTCTCTCAAGAAATTTAAGATACAGCAAATAGCACTGATGGTCACTTGAGCAAGTTCTCACCATGATTCGGTTTCACTGAGTGTAACTCAGTTGCTATCTCCTGGCTACACGTATTGGTCCTTATAAACGAGTGGATAAAATTTTCTTTCAATTCACATCCTGTTTAATTCACAAAGCACACATACACTCTTTATGTAAGATGTCGTCTGAGCTATTTCGGTTTCTTGCATGTCAGATGTCTATGGAAAACTTCCGTTCATACACCTTTCTTCTAAAAGTTCATCAGAATACAAATATTGCTTTGTATTCTGGTAAAGAGCAATGAGGTCAATTATCAGAATGACCCTTGAATATGACTATGAAAGCTCACGCTCATCAAAAGTACACTTGGTCGCTGGTTTGCTAAAATGAGACCTCAAACACAGCTACATCATAGAAAAACACCCATTCATCAGTTGCTTAAGAAGCTGTGGAGAGGGGTCACATGATGCAAGAAGAATTTGGAAGGGTGTCACTAATATAAACCAAGAGACAGCTCTATTTATACTGCACGTCTCTATTCATCATCAACCCAAAAGGTAGCTCTGCTGCTTTAAGTCGTCACCTAAACATTTATTTCTATGACATTCAGAGAGAAAAATATTGGTCCCGATCATACCATCTAGGTACTACAGGCCAATGCACTCACATCTCTGGGCCTTAGTTTCCTTATTGGTAAAATAAATGACCACTGAAGGTTTGGCCTTTATGATTCAATTTATTTGTCCCTCAACATATTTTCAGAAAAAAAGACATTAGACGACTGTATCTACATTTTTAAAAGAAGCTATCTTTTAAATTTGCCTATTTGTTATTCTAAAATAAGACAGTTCAAGTAATTGAGAAAGGTTAATAGGGAATACTTGAGGATGAATACAACCAAATGGAAAGTACTGTATAAGTGAAAGACTAATTTGGAAAAGGAAAATGGAACGGAGATGTTGAGAGAGTCATTTGAAAGGGAAATCCTTAAAAAGTACTGCATATGGAATCGGTCCCGGTAGCAAGCCTTCATTCATAAGGATGAGTCCGCACATTTGCTGCACTTAGAACAAACTCAACACAGAACGCCCCTGAATTCTGCTCTCTTGGCAAAGGAGTGGGGCATATGAATTCACCATATTTGTGGGTCTTAAGAAAACAGAGACAATTTTTTGAGGAAAAAAATCCACTTCCTATTTAGGGTAATGAGACAATTCAAAATAGTCGCTTTGTGTGTTCATGGATAGTGCAAAAACATATAAAAGGAATTATTATTATTTTAGCAAAAGTAGAGAATAAAATCAGTGAAGGCAGCCATCAGCAAACTGAAAGAAAAGGAACAGGCTATAATAATTAAAATAAGTTAATAAAAGACTGCAAAAAAATGTATGTGGAGGGAACAGAGAATAAATAGATGTGTTTTATACTTGCTCACTGGTCAAGTCAATGCATGACTTCCTCTATCTAGTACCTGTGGTTGGCTTAAGAGACAATGCAACAAATCTTAAAAATTTAAAGGAGAAAAGTCGTTTTCTGTCATGAGCAGTTTAACAGCAAATAAATAAATAAATAAATAAATAAATAAATAAATAAATAAAGCAAAGCCCTATGAGTGTAGCATTTTCATTACAATATCTATTGCTAAGGTAATCATGTACCAAGTGTGAATTTTCAAAGAATGAAACTCTTGAAAGCAAAATAGTAAGTGCATTAGTAATACCTTATGGTGTGCATAATGCAGAATTATAGCAGAGGAAAAAGTAGACACAGCTCATTATGTTTAAGTCATGAAAGTAAATAATATTAAATTGCAATGGCATTTAAAACAAATTCTCTGTGGAATTTTCATGCTTATTTAAATCAAAAGCAGAGTTGCTGTTTTCTAATTCATAAGATTTTTTCAAAGAAAGCACATTGATTATCTAGTATGTACAGAGTGCAAGATCACTGCGATAGAGGGAAAATTGTCTCAAATAGTGGAGCAGATTTTCAAAGAAGGCGGAAAGGCACCCAAAAGGATGCTCTGGACAGCACTGCTGTCTCCCTGTAAAGTCTGTGGGTCTCTCAGCAGCTAAGAATTTGGGATAAACTTGGTCCCACAAGAAAATGACTTCAAAGAAATATATTAAATATATGAAGTTCTCAGTTTTTACAAATGGAGAAATGAGTCAGTCATCTGAATGACAAAATCAAAGTAGGCAAATGAATGCATCCAAGAGCCTATTTTTAAAAGTAAATTTCTTAATTCATATTTGCTTCAAAATTACTATTCAAAACAAAAAAGCAAGATTATTAATAAAAAGGATTTAGACATTACCCTCCAAAAGAAAGACTTCACAGAGAAATAAGATCCAACCACTTCATTTTTTGAGAGGTCCTAAAAACAAACAAATATTTAGCTAAATTTTGAGTTGTTCTTGAGAATACTTTATTAGTCCAATAAATTCAAAACAAATAAAAATGCCAAAATTACATATTCTAAAGATACTCTGGGTCTTTATAAATTGTAAATTTTATTCCCTTGAATAAATTAAAGCTTTTATCTTATTCATATCTGATGTTGGTAGTAGTAAAGTGTAGAGAGGATAATTTCTGTAATTTTTTAAAGAGTCTACTTACCTCTTAATTCTCAATTGCTGATTAATATATCTGAAAGTCTAACATTTTATTTTAGAAACAACTGCTTAAACATATTTTATGCATTTGAAATAAGTCAGATACTATCTGTTCCTTTTAACTAAACAATATAACACCACAGATCTTCAGAGTAGTTTTAAAGAATAATAGCAGAAATATTACTTAGAAACACACGCCTAGTCAAACACATACCTGGTTTAATTTCTTACTAAAATATTCCTAGTTTTATGATATATAATATATGTCTATATATATGCACACATATATAGGCATATATATGTGTGCATATATATATAAATGACTTCATTAACTTGAGCTTTCTAAAATAATTTTAAAAGAAGTGAATGCTGAGTGAGGTGGCTGTTGGGCTGGAAGCAAAGCAACTCATTCATGTTGGATATTTTATTACTTAATCCTCAGATTTTATAATATGAAACCAATTCAACCTGAGGAAATAAAAAACACAGTTACATACTTTTAAACAGAAAATGTGAACTACATTGATCCTTTAAACTTTAATGTTTTGCCTGCTATATCTGGGTGTCATTTATGCTAAAATTAAGGGAAACTGAAGACAGTTCTGGGAAAGTATCGACCTTTGACATTGTGATAAAGAGGAAGCCGCTTTATGACTTCTTTGATTATTTCATGATTTTGTGTTAGCAACTAAGATTGCAGTGGCCCAGCCTCTCAAATGATGCCTAATGCATAGTAGATGTTCAATAAATATTTGTTGATTGACTGTTAGCCACTTGGAGTTTTATTTGGCTGAGGATACATATTCCTTCAAGTAGGATACTAACACTATCTGAAAATAATAATGAACTAAAGTACTTTAGAGTATACAGCAATTTGAATAATTTAAGTTTAAAAGTATAATTACATCAGACATCCTTTATGCAATCTACCTGTGCTTTTTACATGAACTCTATTTCTTAAAGAAACTAACTCCATTTTCCCAAGTTACCTGCACAGGGTCTAGTTAGGTAGCATGACTAATGCCAGAGGTCACAGGGAAGAGGTCTTGGGTTTAAGTCATTTGTTTACCGTCACTACAAAGTTATAATTCATTTACATTTACAGTTACGGTTCTCATCTGTCACACTGAGCACACTGTCACATCAGTTTCTGAAAACAATCCTTAAGGAACACACTAGTATTTGCACATTGGGGCACAAACCTGAGATGGAATGACTGCAGTCTTTTCTCAATGCTACACTATTGTTTGACTCAAAAACCTTGTTCTACTTTTTAGAAAAGATGCATGTTTCCTTTCCTATTGCCAATTCTTTTCTTACTTTGATTCTCAGTCCTTTTTAACCAAGTGGTATATTTAGCAACATGTGAAAAATTTTCGAAGTATCATATTAAAGAAATAATTGCTTGAAGTCTCCTTCCACAAACATTTTCCCCAGAATCAATAACATAAGAGGTATAACTAACAGTAAGTTTATCTTAATGTAAAATGTGTTATGGCAACATAAATGGGTGTGAAAGTCTTGGCTCTAGACTCAAGATAGTTACAAGTAAGACGACCATTTAGAATTTAAAAGTCTTGTAAATTCATCTAAATGTTGGGTGCTCTAAGGTGACTAATATTGAAACCACACCAACTCCATATTTTTCATTCTTCCTCAGATAAACACAGAGGATAATGACCCAATTATGTGACTCATATGCAAAGAGCAAATGGGATTGATCAATTTTGGGTGCAGAGAGATTTCATTGATTAAGATCTTTTAAATTTAGTTATAGTTAATAGAGGAGTATAGTTAATCGAGGTAAAAATACAGTCCTGTATGAAGAAATTCTCATGCTATTTGCTCCTTGTTTGTTGCTGCAGTTTGGAATTCAGCGGCTTTAATCATGAGGTTGACTTTACAGCATTTATAAATAACAATGTTGGGAGTATAAACAGTGGCAAAGTAAGGATTTCAATCAGAATTTCATATTTCTTTCAAAAACATGCAAGCACCTCAGTTTTCAAATACATATGCATAACAATTTGAAATGAGGCACCAAAGAAAAACTATTCTGGTCACTCACAGCTGACAGTATTAATAACCAGGAAAATTTGTCTTTGTTGTAGTTTTTAAAAAGTTACCTATTTATTATCAGGATATGAGGTCTTTGTAGAAAGGACCTGATCATTGTTAAATAATGACCTTTTTTGTTTTACTATGTCTGACTGTATGAGAAACTTAAAAGTGTGTTAATTTGTTTCTCTACCATTTCTTAAATTAAAGCAGTTAGATGTTTTCACTGATGCATTTTTAATGTGTTATCCAAGGTGTCAGGTTCAACTATGCCTTCCAGACTTACAGAGTTGAAAGTTGTTCTCTAGTTTAAATTAACAATATTTTTGCCAAAAGTCTTATTAAAAACTACTTCATGCATCCAATGAATAAAGTGTTTTACAGTTCATTAAAATTATGCTAAGTGAGTATAATGAAATCTTTATAAAAAAGATATATTACTTAAAAAATAAGCCATTAAATAATAAAAGATATGCTAATGAGACATCATCACATTGTCTTCATTATATTATTCAAAAAATGAACTCTTCTAAAAATAATTCTAAACTTATTGTTGAGAATATGAATTGCAATATGTGTATATATTATCACAATAGTATTTCTCATACAATTAAAGTGATTTGTTGAAAGCACGTAAGTTTATTATTATCGCATGCACTGATAAACTCATTCTTCTTTGTAAACACACACACACAACACACACATGTAATGTAAAAAAATTTCTGCTTACTGTCTATAGATACAATTATTTCATTGTTTTTCCATTTTTTGTTTGACCCCACAAAATTTATTCACAAAATAAATATATATCTTCTTTTCTGAGCTCATGAAACTTTATAGTTGACTAATTTAACCTTAGAAAAAGTTATCAATAATAAGCTTCTTCTAAAGAATAAAATATTGTACTAATTTGAAGTATTACCATTTCTCTGGCAAACACATTTTGTCATGTAAGTAAAACTCTTTGACTAGGATAATTATCCAGTTGTCCAAGTTTAGAGAGACATTGATCCCTTTCCTCTTAAAATAATATTTTTCTATAACTACTGAACATTGGGGAGAATTAAAAATATTTATGATGGAAAGTGTGCTGATAGGAAAACAGCATGTTTTAAAGGATGTTACCATACCCAGAAGAAGAGATGTTACGGAATTCATAATTATTTACTGGCTTAAATACCATTCAAACACAGCACATGTTTTACACATTCTTGCTTTTCAGAAGTAAGTTTAGGTATACTTTTTCCTACTAATTATTAGGTAGTAACACATTTACTCCAAATAACATATGTCAGTCCTGAACAGCAATTACAATTTCCTTGCCGTCATGTTGGCGACTCATCTCTTATTTTCAATAGTAAATACAACCCCATGTAATGTGAGCGCCACAGATAATAACGTTTCCATTGAAAGAATCCATTATCGGCACGTGATGAAAACGACAAGCGGATATTTAAGTGATGGGGAATTCCATGAGCTGATTCACTTGTATGGGGGAGATGTGCGTGTTAAAAACATTATGTAAATTTAGTTTTTCCTCTCTCCATGGTTATATCACTTCTGAAAAAATACAAGGAAATGGGAAAAAAACTCCATGGTGGAGAGAATATCTGACTTTATGTAAGTTTTTGTGACAAAGTTTATAATACTCGGATTTTATATTTGCCATTGATGCTCAAAAAACAGGCCACATATCACAGCCCTCATATAAAAAGCAAAAGACCTCATTCTTTAAATAAAGATTCTAAAGAAGAAATGGTCTATTTGTATGAATTTGATTTTAAGCATAGTTACATAAAAAATAAAATACCTATATTTAAATGTAATACAAGTAAATTACATCCTCTTTCCAACAATAAAAGATGAAAAATCCTTACACAAGAATCTTCAGAGGTTTAAATAATTAAAGAAGAGATGCATTTCCACAAAACAGTAATGTAATAAAGTAATGTAAAACCGCACAGTATAGTCACTTATCTCTGTTTCTCAGGAAGCACAATTTATGGTAGCGCCCCCTATCTGCAGAGGATAAATTCCAAGATCCCCAGGGGACGCTGGAAACCAGATACTAGTGTACCTATAGACACTATTTTTTTCTTATACATACAGACTTATGATAAAGATTAATTTGTAAATTAGACAAGTAAGAGATTAACAACAAGAACTAATAATAAAATAGAGCAATTGTAACAACATACTGTAATGAAAGTTATGTAAATGGGGTCTTTCTGTCTCTCTGATACCTGACCTGATAAGTAAGGTGACTGTGAAGTGGGTAACAGGAGTGAAGTGTACAGCACAGATTCCCTGGACAAAGGGGTGATTCACATCCCGAGCTGGATGGAGTGGGACAGTTCAACATTTCATCACACTAAGAATGGCATGCAATTTAAAATTTATGAATTGTTTATTTCTGGAATTTTCCAGTTAGTGTTTTTTAGTCATGATTGACCACAGGTAAGTGAAAACCTGGAAAGCAAAACTATGGATAAGAAAGGACTATTGAACTTGAACATCATCCTATTTCCTTTATTCCCTGGAGGAAAGACTTGTGGGAGCAGTTTCAGTGTGTGAGAACGATGGCAGACTGGTGGTAATAGAAATTTCAAACTGTCCCTGGATTTTGAATTTAATGCTCTGCTCTTGTGATACCTATATGGACAAATATGGCAGATGTTTAGGAGGCAGGGAAAATTTGAATGAATTATCAATTGTTCAGTATGTTCTCATAGGAAAAAACAAATGAGTGAACTGATTTTCCTTTATTCAGTATTCTATACCTTGATTAAATTTTATAGAATTGGAAATCCCTTATGATAAAAACCCAAAAGCCATATTACCATATACATTAAAAATAATCTGCTAGTATCTCAATGAGTGCAGAGTTAGATATAAAAAACTCTGTATCTTTAACAGTAAGATAGAAAAATCTACCAGTTTGAATGTACAAATGGATTATTAATAACAAATAAAAACTCAAAGAATTTTAGATAAAAAATAGTGGAGTTTGATATTTATTATTAATTTTTAATTATTTTTGTAGACCAAATAAAAAGAAATGGATTTATATTTGATTTATCATTAAAATTAAATTTAAATATAAATTAAATGAATTAAAGAATCTTTATATTTATTCTTTTTCATGCTACAATAAAATGGATTATGCCCACTAATTAACATTAAATACTACATAATATCCTGCTTTAACATTGCATCTTAATTATATCTGGAAGAGAGAAAATTGTCACATATTAATGGATTACAAGTTTTTACACAGATATATCATAGTATTGGCACCAAATGAGGAAACCCAACTTGCATGAATTTTTAAAAATATATACTTTAATATACTACTAATTTTGAAGTACAATTACAAATAAAAATGATACAAAATATGAACAGTATAAACATTTCTTTAAGACTTCTTGAAACCTTATTTTGGTCAATTAAAAAAAAACACAATGAATACTAAATCAGAAATATCCAGCAACTTTCCTAAAAATATTTTGCATTTTTTTACCTTTTTTTGAGCCAAATTATCTTTTAGTAATAATGTTACAAAAATTGGGAAGAAAATTTATAGTAAGACTTATTAAAGCAAAGAAGACATTACCATAAGTGCAAAAATATTTAAGTGTTTTCTTCATTCACAGTAATAAAAATGACAAAAATAAAGAAAATTTAATAGCATGATTCAATCAGAATGGGAAAAAAAAAGACTGTCATGTTCCAGGGTCTAAAAAAATTAGTCGCTATTAAAAAAGAATACTGGCTTCTTAAATAGAAATTTGAGCAAACAAGACAAAATCCCTTTGATTTATTTTAAGGAGTATTCACATAAAAGTCAATTTTATCTTGATACTTATTTGTGTCCAAGGGTGGTATCACCATTGAACAATTAAAACAAATTAGAAGCTTAGTTTGTATCTTATATATTTTACAAGCTATAAGAGCCCAGTAAGTTATAGGAACCATAAACTCTTCTCATGCCCAAGAGCTGAAGTGAGAAGAAGCAATGATGAAAAATTATTCTCATTATATACTCCAAAGATGTGGCAATACAGGGATATTTGAGTTTAGAAAACCTTAGCCTCCACTTTCGGTGACAGAAACAGTGCGTTGCACGAATTTTCCTTTCTCTGACATTGGTCCTACACCCGCCTCATCATTCCATCCCTGACCTGGAGCAGACATTTTCTAGACCCTGTGGTGCAGGTAACAGAAGCCAGATGCTGAGAATGGTGCTGAGAAGTGACCGGAGATTAGCAAGAGGATGAGTTGGGTGCGACTGATCAGTGGGACTTCTGTTTATTTAAAAAGCAACGCATGGTTTGCTGAAAGTTTATGGGAAAAAATAAATAATTGAAGAGTGATGAAATCCCATGGTATAAATTGAAGAGGCATGGAAGAGATTTGGGAAAGCAGCTGATTGATAGTTCTCAACAAGAAAAGCTGAAAGATCACATGCTAAGCATTACCTTACTTGATCTTTTCCAACTCTTCCTCATTAGCATTGTCTGTAAATGAAATAAAGCATTTTCATTATCTTATCACTCAAGTATAGAACAGGGCAGCCAACTGGTTTCTAGAGGAAGCTTAACATTTAAACAGCAAACATTTTCCAGCCACAACTACAAAAGACAAAAAATTGTTTTTCACGCACAGCTAGAAGAAGCACCTTTAACATTCAAGCAGTCTTTCTGGTGAAAGTTCATTTATTTGATTGTTTTTGTACAGAAAAACAGTACATTTTAAATAGAATGGAAAATTTTAAATATCTTAATCATTGACACACACAAAAAACACATCGAGTCCCACGATTGGCGATTGTTCCTTTTGGTGGGGAAGGTTGAGGATGCACCATGACTTTACCAGGTATGTATTGGTAATAATTTTTCTCTTCAAACACATTCAAAGCCAGTTGCTTTTAAGGCATCCTAGAATTGTCTCTGTTTCCAGTTCGTCTTTAATTACATCAGGATCTGTGAATGCTTTCAATTGAGAAAAATGCTGTATATCGTGATGGCTATTAGATCTTCCTGCTAAATGTTTAGCCATAGAGACTTTAAATTAGTTGTGTGTGTGTGTGTGTGTGTGTCTTAGTAAGAAGTATTTATAGCTACAAGCTTTAATTAAGGTTATGGGGATTTGTGATGAATGCCCAAGATCATTGGTTGTTGGTATGAAGTCATAAAAATCCAAAGATTTTAAAATTTCCTTTTCGGTTTAAAAAATTTCTCAGTGAAACTGAGGTATTAACTTTCTGATTAACCCCTTTATCCTCTCTTAGCTTTATCATTGTCTTTAAGGTAAATGAATTGGAGAATAGGGAATATTTGAAGCAAAGACTACAGCTTATAGAAATGCTTGCCGTACTTGTGTATCAAGAAAGTGCACTTGTACCTTTAAGAACTGTATCTCCCTCAGCAGTATTCACTATAAAGCAGGGCCATTTCACAAACCACTCACAAATTATAAAAATACAAGAAAGAAAAATTTTAATATAAGATTAAGTCATATAAGAAGGCAACCGTTAGCCTAAACTAAGACAAGGAAATTATGTAGACGTTCTAGGGTAGGAAATGAGAAAAGCATAAAATTATCAAATTTCCTCTTTTCCATAGATAGTGGCTTTATGGGTTATATTTTCTTTTTAGATGCTTTGTGTTAAATATTGACAAAAATATGGAAGAGTAACAGATTTCCTAAGGTTATAATGATTCACCATTTTTTCCCCAAATGGAGCTAGGAAACTGCAAAGTGTTGTTATTAAATACCATTATAGAAGGATTTTATATGTTTTGCCAGTACTAATGTCCAATTCATTTTGAAGCAACAAAACCCACCATTGGATTGTGGAGATGCACTTGCAGTGGACAGGTGGTAAATGTTTGTTGCTGTAAAATAAGTCACTGCCATCAGCATCAGCATCAGCATCACCACCACTTTCTCCACCATCATGGAAAGGAACCGGAAACAAAACACTTTTGTAGCATGACATATTCACAAAAACTGTCCCATTAGGAGACAGATGATAAATGTTCAACTTTCTCAGAAAGTAGAGTTCCAAAGACAAAGAATGGTAATACCTAGAGACAATATTTTGAGTTAAATAAACAGAACAATTAAGAGGAATCAAAAAGTAAAATCTCTTAACTCATGGTCATTTACCATCATCATCTAGCGTCTAAGAATCTTATAAAAGTTCACTCTGTAAGACATGTTACACTATGAAAAAGAAACTTAGAACATGAGGAAGAGTTAAATTTCAGGGTAACGCTACCTGATAGTATACAGACTCACTACTGCTCGTCACAGCCATATCCCCTGGCTCAGAACCGCTGGATGTAACTAGCTTTCAGTATGTAAGACAAACCATAGGGCTGGCACTGTCCCTGTCTCTCAGAATTGGCTTTGCAAACAGGCTGCGTGGTATTATTTTTCACACTGGGACACAGATACAAACCACTGACGAGTAGTACTTTCCCTAGGTATAAACATGAAAGATTTGACAGGCATGGAAACCAATTCATTATCTCCTTGATTCAGTATCTTCAGTTCCTTTATTAGACCCAGTGACTCTCAAAATGGCCCTAGATTTTATTTAAGAAGTTCTGCTTCTTGAGCCAAAACAACAAGCTAAACAATGGTTTTGAGTGCTCACTCCCAAGTTCTTTTATTTTCAGATGGCTGGGTTAAGGTATATTCAATAAAACTGAAAACAATAGAAAAGTTGTTTTTAAGTGAATTCAACAGAAATGCCATTTAATACTGTTACCTTTTCTGAGACATGTTAGAAAAGATTGTTTACAGAATTCTAAAGACAAGAGATGAAGCAAATCATAGAAAAAGACAATTTTTTTTTGCTCTATGATCTTCAGTTGAGAAACATGAATTCGTTTTTGATAGTGTCCTTACCTAATATTATCATAGTACAATTAAAATTCTTCATTAGGAGTTCAGCTATATTTGAGGCCAATAAAACATAAGTAGCATAAAAATGTGGCCTGTGATAGCACTGCAAAACATTACTTTTTTAAAAGATCCCACAATCTCAATTGACTTTTTGCTTTTATTTTTTGTTGTAGTGATTTTTTAAGGCAATTAAATGTCTCTCTATATTAAAAATATCACAGAATGGGTAGATATTATAGTACATACACATGACAAATCATAACACATTTTCACAGGTGGATATTTTGCCAAATGTTAGCCATGAAATAATTCAGAAAAATTTCAAAAATAAACCAACATGAAAAAACATTTAATTCACTAAAGACCACTAGGGTCAAATCACATGTTTCTAAGAATTTTCTATTTTTTAGCTTTAGCTTTAACCAAGCAATTTGCGGGTCTAGACTCTCTAAGATAGTGTATAACACAAATTAGCTCATTTTTATTTCACAAATTCTCCAATGAAGGGAGTTGTGGATTGGACTCTGCTAGAAAAGGAGCCAGAAAGAACTCAAACACACTATCAGACCAAAGTATCATGTACAGGACAACACACTTCAGGGGGACCAGAGACAGGACAAGCATCCCAAACAGAGGCGACCATTGTGTCATGCGACTCAGCAGCATGCCCCCCATGAAGATTCTAATGCCCCGTAAACACTATGCCATAAACTTAAAAAATGTATACACACACATATACATATACTTATGTACATACACATATATGTATATATTCACATCTGGGATTTTTTAAAAAGGACTCAGTCGTGAACTCAATGGAGAAAACTTTAATATAAGCAACTATGAAATAGTTAGGCTCTTAATTATACTATACTTCTTAAATTGCTATGATTACACATTGCATGTTTTAGAGGCCTTAGGAGATTTGGTAGGCTGATAGGTTTTTCAACCCATTCTTGAGTTATTAATTTCCAGAACTGGCAATCCACGCAAGGAGAAATCGTCCCAGCAGCATTATACACAGTATGTATTGTCAGTATTAACAATGTATGAAAAACTCACAAGCTAACTGATTTAGAAATCTTAGCATTTTTCAATGCTAAGTACTCTGTGTTTCCAGTTACTCATCTCTTCCTACTTTGATAGCATTTTCTTACCATTATTGTTCCATTTCCTATTTGATTGTTAGGATTTATTTGTTAATGGCTCTTGAAACTCATATTCTATTCTCCATTTTACTAAATATAAAATATTTAGCAAAATCTTATAAACACAGGCATAAGAGTAAACACGTGGTTTTTAAACTAGAGTTTTAGGTCCCAAAAACTTAAAAAGATTATTTCTATGCTAATAATCAAAGAGAACAGAGCTCCTATAATGTTTCTGTGTGTGAGTCAATGAAAAATCATCTTCTATTTCTTCCTTCTATATCATTCTAAATATTGAATGGAATTGGGATCATTTAGTAACTGATTTCTGATTTACTGCATTTTGAGTTGGGGTTTCTCTAAGATTTGTTTCTAGATAATTTGTGAAAGTTCAGTATGTCACTTTTACTGCAGCAATATGTTATGTATTTCAGGCATATAAGAATTTAATTTGAAGATATATTGGATCTCTGATTGTATTTAACCAAGAAACTTCATATGTATTCCAGAGAAATATATTTAGAGAACACGAGACATGTTACAAAATGAAGAAAATATAGTGACCTGCTTCTACATTATTGTCATCATTAGAAATCTTAGCCCTGGCTGGTGTGGCTCAGTGGATTGAGCTTTGGCCTGTGAACCAAAGGGTTGCTGGTTCAATTCCTAGTCAGGGCACATGCCTGGGTTGTGGGCTGGACCCGCAGTTGGGGGCAGGCGAGAGGCAGCCACACATTTATATTTCTCCCTCTCTTTTTCCAACTCTAAAAATAAATTTAAAAAGTCTTAAAAAAAAAGAAATCTTCAGATAAGCAATACAGACTGATTTTAAGCCCATTATCATTAACCTACTAATTTTAAGCATGCAAAAGGAAAATTGAATCATTATTTAATATTGTTTGTGAAAACCTCATGGATTTGAATATTGAAGGGAAAAAGATTTAAAATATTTTTCCCTGCATATTTGAAGCATCCCTTCAAATCCTCACAGATAATCATCTACAACCACTGAACAACTATTAGGTGCAGAAAGCTGGGCTAGGTTTTGAGAGAAGTCATCATAAGAAAGGTATGAGAAGCAATAAGTTACATGTACAATTTTTTTTACCAGGGGTGATGGCATATAGGATGCAGATGAGGAAAAGTATACTACAGATTTATTTTAGCTAGTATAAGTGACATTGAAGAAAGCTTGCACTTATGAGAAGGTGAATTTTACAGGAGTTCTCATGGCTGGGACAGAGTTACAAGTGAGTTATAACTGGATTACAAGTGAGGGAACATATGTTTATCACTGGGGTAACCTTAAAGTCTTCCATCAAGAGTTTCTCTTTAAAGTGCTTTGCAGATAAGGTCAAGTTCAAGAAGTTCATCACCACCCAGCCTTTATTGTATGAAATGTTGAAGGGAGTTATATGAGGTATGGAGGAATATCAACAGGGGAGTGGTAGGGGGAGAGGGTAGGAATGGGGCACAGAACAAGTAGCATAAATGGGAGGTAGACAACAGACAAGGGGAGGTTAGAACAGTATAGGAAGTACAGCAGCAGAAGGACTTATGTGTATGACCTATGGACAAAACTAAAGGGAGGGGAAAGGGGGGTAAGGGGGAGGGGGGAGTAAAGGGGGAAATGGGGCAACTGTAACAGCATAATCAATAAAATATAGTTAAAAAAAGAGTTTCTCTTTAATCAGAGAAACAGGTCACTTAACACTTAGAAGAAAAATAAAGAGGGAGGTATAGAAACTAGCACATGCTTAGTAGATAATCAGTAAGTGTTTTTTCTAAATAGGTGCTTACAAATGGCCCTTGTTCCTAGTTTTAAAATCTTGTAACTAGTGTTGCTTAACAGTTTTAGAGATATGAATAAAATAGGTAAAAAGCTGCTCCATTGACCAAAGCAAAGAGGAAAAGACACTTACATGTATTTGTTAGAAATTTTCATAATGTAAAGTGTATATTTACAAACCCAAATCCAAATCTGGGACATCAGACTAGCCAGGATATTGGGGAACTCAAAAGAATTTCCTATGAGGAATATTGGATCCTTCCTCCCCACCTGCTGCCTCGCCTCATTTCTCTATAACCAACCCCATTTTCCTGGCTATGAACCACATGATCACATCCACAAGGAGGAGCCAGAATAGCCACACTGGTCACCCTTGTCTCTGCTCCTCAGGTGTGGCTGAGGTCAGGGTGGTTCCCCAGCCAGAGGCCAGCCTGTTGCAGGCTGCAACTGTTCCGCCTTTCTGAGGCACTGAGTCCTGGCTAAGCCACTAGCTTCTCTGACGAAGAAGAGAGAAGACAGGAGAGAATCCACATTAGAAAGAGAGGCAAGAAGACACTGTTTTTCAGTTGCCACAGAATAAATCCAGGGCTATTTAGGACTTTGAAGGGGAAGGACATGAAATAAGGCAGTGGATGAAAAGTACTTGTCAGTAAAAGCGTTCTTCCAGAAAGCTGGGGTAGTCAAAGGAATTTGAGTACAGAAAATGGCATGAGGATTTCAGAAAGAACTGTTTGTGTTCAGAGTGACTGTAGCTGGAGAGATATAACAAGGAGAAAGGAAAAGGAAGAAAAGATGAATAATACTAGATTTTTAATGTGTGACTGTTTCATGTAACCTGCCCATTTCCTTTCTATTTGTGTTTGATAAATCACTGATGATCAAAAGCCAGGCACTGCAATATTTTTAAATAGTGTTTTTCCAATTAGAAAGACATTGTGCCTAAATAATAAGTTTGAGCAGCTTTGAAAATTGAAGGAGTGTTGCAAGAACTGTTGAAAAGAAGTAGGAACTATTCTGCCTGTGCTGACATATACTTCTGTGAAATTTAGAACAAGTAGCACCTCCATTATAAGGTCACCTGACACTTGTTTGATCCTTCAAACCCTCAGTTTGATGTTAGAGTACTGAATAAATATCTCTTTAATGTAAAAATTTAGTAGACTGTCTATCCATCATCAATCACCCAAATAACTACATGGTTTGAGATATACAGGATCTCAGGCACTTAGGTATTTTCATTTATGAAGTGCTGTCCTTCATCGAAAATAACACAGAAGCCCGAAGCAAAAAAATACTATCACCAGGTTTTGTTTATTTTATTTCGCAAAGGTAAAGCAGACGATTTCCTTGCATTTCTATCTCTGACAGTTCTAGTCCAAACTTCCATCACCTTCCACCTGGACTTTTGCAGTAATCTCCTAATTGTTTTCCAAGCACCCATTCTTATCTTCTGTCTGTCTTCTAACGTGCAGCTACAGAGCTATTTTCAAAAAGCAAACATGATTATGCCCTTCCCAGTTGGCTCCCCATGGCTCTTTGAGGAAAGACCACAAACCATAACGTGGCCTATGGACCCTGCGCCGTCTGCGCATCCCTTCCACTCCAGTTGTCACCACGACCCGTGATTTTCCACACTCTCTTCGTTTTCACCTTCTCTAGGCTCTAGTGCTTTTTAAATTCTTGGAAAGCAGCAGTTTCTCCAGCCACATGGCCTTTGCACATGCTGTTTATTCTGCTGAAAATACTTTCTCTTTTCCAGTCAAAAGCCTTAGCATCTCTTATATATACCTCAGACCTCAGCTCCCATTTGGCTTCCTTAGAGATTCACCATCCTCCTGACTAGAACGCATTCTCCTACATTTGCTGTAACAGCAACATGCGCACCTCCTCCGTGGCACTTAAAACAGTTGGCATACATCCTCACACACCTCCTCCAGTGATTATTTGACTCCCGCGTTCTCCACTGGATATAAGTTTCCTATGTCCTGAGGGTCCAGCCCAAGACCTGGCTACGGTGGGTTCTTACTGAGGACCAGGTCCTCACCCGCCCTTCTGTCTGCACACGGGCCTCTGCGTAGGCACACGCACATGCTCTTCCACCAGGCTCAGTTCTCACAGCAGGTACTACTTGGCAGCACTTGCTGGAAAAGAGAAATGCCTTCCTCACTGAATACAGTTACAGACACTTAATCATACTCAAATAGTACATATGAGTATGTGCACTCATTGTTTAATTTTTTAAAAGATAGAGAAAAATGCTCACTGAAAAGAGTAAATTTTTCAATGAGTTTAAAACACTTCCTAATTTGAAGATGGAGCTATGTTATCTACGATTTAGAGAAAAATATCAATAATACCTTTCCAGTAGACAATACATACCAAGTTTAATCATGCATCATTTTAAGACAGCAATACACACATTGCTATACTGGATATTTGAACTTGCCTGAAAAATTACGTCTACTCCTAAAAGAGTTACAGTCAGAACCAGTGAGAGCAGCTCCCAGCACATGAAAGCACATTGAGTCTAATAACTAACCTCTGGTAAACTGTGGCAGAAAATGCACTGGCCAGCATACTGATGTGGCTCAAACCTACCAGCTTTTTATGTCCCTTCAGCAATGCTGGAGTAAGTGGCCACTCAGTGTCCTTGTCAAGTTCCTCAGAGCAGCATGGTGAGCAAAGCAGTACAGCCGGCCAGTGCTGGAAAACCGGTAATGCCGGAAGGCAGCCCGCCAGAAAGACGAACGGTACTCACTCACTCAGCAAATTCCAGAAAGCACAAACCCTGTTATAATTCACTTCATTTTCTTTGTGAAGGTACACCTGACACCATAGTCAAAGTACTAAGGTCTGGATACCTCAGTACAAAACTCCAAATATTCAATTCATTAATAAATGTATTCCCTGAATGAACACTATCCTTTGTCTACAATATAACATGTCTGAAATTGGGAAATAAAATTATAATAAAAGATGCAAATGTGTTTCCTATTTTACAACAAGAGGTTCTGATCTGGAGCATAGAACAGGGAATGTGAGTTAAAAAGGCACAACACTCAGGGACTAGTGATACCCAGGGTACTCACAGAAACAAAGAACAGTCCAGATTTCCATATGCCGCTTCTCTTTATTGTGACCGCTGGGCTCAGAGAAGGCTCACAAGACCCAAACAACGTTTGAGTGCACATTGGAGAGTGAGTTTGAGGGCAAGAAAGTAGCCCTACGAAGGTCGTGGAGGGACTTACCACATCCCTGTGCTCTCCTTCCTTGGGTGTAAGGATGACTGAGAGCAAAATGACTCCAAGGTCATGGTCAGGATAGTGGGGATCTTTCAGTGTCAGAGTCACATCTGTGGGCCTGTGGAGAAAAATATTAAGACTTTGAACAGATATTCAATGAATAAACCCAAAATACATCTTATATGAACACTTTTGTGTTCTTTTACACAGCCGTTACGATTTTTGTTGTTATTAAAATTTCATCAATGAATTAAGTTACCCAGTAAGTCGTGGGCCAACTGGGTACACTTGGATTCAGTGGATAAGTCTCAGTTTTGCATGGGACCCTAGGAAGGCCATGGAGTTGCCCGAAAAGCCAAACACCCACAGCAGCAGGGAGAGACCTTTACGTATCTGTGATCTCTGAACACGCAGAATGCAACGGCAGCTATTTTCCATAAATTTGATTCCAACAACTAAATAGGTGCACTTATTGACCACTGCCTTCCTTTTAGTTATTTAAGACTTTTTTTAAAGAAATCAGGAGGATAATATACAGTAAAAAGAAATGAGTGGGAGAAGAGAAAAATATAAAATATGATTTGCTTAATATACATTACAGATATTCTTTAAAACCAATGTATAATTACTTAAAAGAAATTCCAATATTTATAACAGTGCTCCTATTTTTGGGTTGTCTAAACCTATGCCTGAACAATTTTTAGATTCAGAGACATGTAAAAATCATTAATTTGATCAATACTTAGAAGATTTTGGAAGTATCTCTGAGGAAGAGATTATAAATTACTCATTATCCGCAATCATTTTTAGAAAGTAAGCAAATTATATATTCAATAGACAATGCATAGTGATAGTTTGTTTCCATATGTTAATTAATATTTAACAAATAGGGGTTCATGTCCTCCATAAACCTAAGGGACTGTGAAAAGTTTGGCATTAAACTTGAATCTTGAAATGTTGGCAAATTAATAATGTCCCTTTGCATGTTTAGTCACTTGTTCATTAATTTCATTCACAAACATGTATTAATCACATATCCAATGCCACACACTATGCTAGATTCTGGGTAAAAACCAAAAGTCAAGGCCAAAGATAAGATCCTTGTCTTCATCGACCTTAACGTTTAGGAAACTATCCAGCTGGAGTCTCACACGGGGAGGAAGGTGGGGGGTGAAGCTGGTCCACGTGAGAACTTTTGGTCCTGGTCGCACATCAGAATCAACTGGGAAGTTTTTAAAAAGTGCGCAGTCCTGAACTCTGCCTGCAAGGACTCTGGCTGTCACCTCAGGTCCGTCAGGTGGGGTCTGGAACCTATACAGTTATAAAGCTTCCCAAATGACTTTCTCATACGACCAGGGTTGAGAGCCTTAGTTTCTTTTTAATACTAAGTTATTATAATACTAGAAAAGTCTTTCATATAATGCTTAATTTACCAACTCAAGGAATGATGTTATTAAAAATATGAATAGTTTTCTGATATAAGGGGCTTTAACTGAAAATAAGTAACCTGTTAGATAAAATATATGTTATAATACTTGTGAAGCCAATTGTTCCAATGTTATTTCAGTTACAACTAATCATTATGGTCCTACAATAACAACTGTTCCTTTTATTTTAACAATATATAACATATTAAGCATTATATTGTATGTGTGTTTGTGTGAGGGGGATTACAACTTGATTTGTTTTCCTGTAATGATTATACATAAAAATTAATAGAAAAATCTTCATTAGATTTTTATAATGATTATGTGATAAAGATTTAAGGACTTTTGCAATTGCTTTAGGAGATCTATTATTTTCTTTCAAAGAGATACCTTAATGCATTATATAGTAGCATAAGTATTTATGTGACTACTATTATTATCCTTCTTCATATATCCCAAGAGATGGAATTTAATAGCATAATTATAGTTATGTGATTTGTGCATGGAATGCAATGGCATAATTACAGATATGTAATTTTTAAAAGTAGTATGTGATTTTAAAAAGCAGTTTGGGGGAAAGGGAATGGTTAGTTAATATGTAGAGTAAGTAATGTGGCAACATGAATACCAAATGTTTGTATATATTTTCTTAATTATCCCATATAATTTCATTTAGTTATTTTTTTTTGCAATAATTTATCTTTAACAGAGACGAAAAATTATGCTCTGTGATTAAGTCCAGTAGTTTGCATAGCCTTATGCATAAGTCTATGGAAAATATATTATGGACTTTATAGAAGGACAGTACAGCCCATTCTACCTGGAACTTAGTTTTATGATAATGGACTATAAACACCACCATCTAGGGCACTTCCTCCCACTGTAGTGAGGTGGGGAACCAGCCTTCAGCTGGGTTCTACCTTTAGGTCAAACCTGCACTATGGTTGCAATGAAGGACATGAAGGGAGTACAGAAAAAGTCCCCTTTTTGTCCATTTTGAGGTAAAAATGACCTTTGGAAGACTTAGTTGACTATAACACATAAGGGGCTCTACAATTTATATTTCCCTACTCATCTACATTTACAGAAACGTAGAGTAGTAATCTAGCCCATTATACCGCTTTCCACTATTTCTGCCACGTGATGCAGCAGCAGCATCTAACACAGACCATCAAAGGAGATTTTACAGCTCCCTTTGCAACCCATTCCAGCAGCACTGGACCCTTTTCAAGCCTATCTTTCCTTCTGTAGTATTAATCAATTCTTAGCTCCCATGTTGAAATGCACTTGAAAAAAATATAAGCCCATAATTAGGTACAAGGAATAATTAGTATTAGCAAAAATATAACTTTACAACTAGTCAAGCAATGGTAAGCTACTGTAACTGAGCAAATAGGACGGGTCTGCCTCCACCCCTCGGGCATTCCTGGGTAACCCAGGATTACTGGTGACGGCACAATTAGACCCTCCTTTGGCTCAGGAGATAAGAGTTGCTGTCTTCGAAGCAAAGTGTACAGGTTTTATTTCGCACATGGTAGCCTGACTCTTAAGTTAATAAATATGACTAACAGGTATAATCTTCTTGATGCCTCACTACAACCAGACAAGCAATGGGAGAACAAGAAATGTGTCTTTTATCTCTAGATTCCTTTTCTTAGCACTGTACCAGGGGACAAAACAGGCATCCAAGAATTTTTCTGTTAAACAGTTGTTGAATGAGACAGTCAGGGGAGATGCTATTGTTTCCTTTGGGTAAACATGAAAACTGTACTTAAGAAGGTGCGCCTAGCACAAAGGCTCACAACTGCACATGACAGAGCAGCAACTAGAATCCAGACCTGCTGACACTGTCTGTCGTACTGGCCCATCTTCCTAACGAGGTGTAGTGACTTTACAACAGTTCAGAAATCACCTGTTTAACTCCAACTGTGTGAGATCCAGAAAGGCTGAGCCCATAAAGTCATCCTGTAGTCCAAAATCATAGTCAAATACCTAAGAAGCCAAAAAGACATTATTATAAACAATTCCACAGTAAGCTTTAAATAAAAATATCTTGATGATACAATATTGACTTTTGTCTATGTCACCAAAACAACGAAGTTTCCTAATATTTATTTATTTTTTTAATATTACTTTATTATTGTTCAATTACAGTTGTCTGCATCCTCTCCCCTCCTCTCCCGCCTCCAAACCCACCTCCCTCCCCCTTGTTTCTGTCCATGTGTCCTCTATAGTGGTACAAAAGAAAAAATCAAGCAAAACATAACCAGAGACATTGAAATTAAGAACAATCTAACAATAGCCAGGGCAGGGGGGCGGGGGACCAGGAGGAGAAGGGTTTTCAGGAACCTAACATTTATTTTTTAAAAAATATTCATTTTTGTAAAGTGTGATGAAATGTGTCAGAAAACATTCAAAGAAAATGATGTTTAATATCCAACTTAAAATTATTGATTTATACCAAATAGAACTTTAAGAAAGATGAATAAAATCAAATAAAATGTGGTAGGTCACTGAAAATGTGGGAAACACAGACTTTGAATAGTTTCCCCATACTATATATACAAGGGCATTAGCATTACTGGAAGGAAAATGAGTTGGTATGAAATTCAACAAATATGTCTTTCATCCTGAACTAAAGATGGTGAGAATATCACTCCAAGTTCTTCATATTTCTCAGGTCATAGAAGACAAATTCTGTGATGTTCTAGGGCAATGCCATTTAAACACATAGATAAGTAAAAACTGAGACATCATGATTAAAGCATTTTGTGATGTTACATTAAGGTTAAGTGTTTATTGTCACAGGCAATGACTAGGGGGCAATGTTAATGCGATTAGCAACAACAAAGCAGAGAATGCATTGCTTCCTCCTGTCAAAACAATTTGTCCAGTATCTCCTCCGTGCCTTCCTGGTTCTTATTCATACTATAGTGAATAAGACAAACAAAGTCCCTGACGTATCTCCATTTAGGGGCTGAGACAGCCAATAAATACCAAAATGGACATGTACAGTTTAGCGATGGACACTATGGGGACAAATATCTAAGAGGGCGTGGTGGGAGCTGCTGTTTTAAACACGGAGTTCAGGAAGGCCTCTGGGAAGAAGTGTGTCCATACAGAGACCCCAGTGATGAGAAAGATTAAGCCATGTCAGTATTGTAAGAACACTCTAGGTGGAGGAAACAGCAAGCAATTAACCATGTTCAAGGGTAATTATCAAGAAGCCAGTGTGGTTGAGCGGATTGAGAAAGATGGAGAGTGGAAGGAGATTGGAGAGATAGCTCAGAACCAAAAAAAATCTGTAAGTAAATGGGAGTTGGCTAACTTTCATCCATATATTAAGTTTTTCTTATTCATTCCCTCAGCCAAGATTGATCAAGTACTTATCATGTGTCAGACAATGTGCGAGGCACGGAGTGAACAGTGGTGAGCAGACTGACAATGTCAATGTTTCCAGTACAGTGAGGGAGACCGTGTGACACAAGGAGGTGCACAGGTGGTGTGTAATGGCACATTTTGATAAGTGTTGTAAAGAAAACAACAGGGTCTGAAAAGAAACACAGAACAGAGAAGGCCAGGGAAATTTTCAAGATGGAAAAAAATGCTACTAGATGATGTTCAGACCTCTGTTTCTTCACCCTTTCCAGAAGAAAACCATATACTCATCATGTACTCTAGTATATGAGCCTAAAGAGGTAAGTTCTCCGTTGAAAGGACAAGCCAGGCCGTGAGGCTGCCCAGGACGTGGGAATCCATTTGCCTGGGAGAAGCCGTGGCCCGGTGCTCCCGTGCCCACTCTCGGCACACTGTTAGAAAGCTAGAAGAGAAGGAACGATACACACTGCAGCCTGGAGTCCGTTACTATTTTTTCTCTAGTGCAGGTGTACCTCAATTTAGACAAATTTAACATGTAAAAAAATCAATGTTAAACAAAAAGACAAATACTTTTCATTATAAAAGGATTCTTCAATTTGAAGAGTCATAAGGAGATTTATTTAAGTAATAAGTTCCTCTAATGCTTCTTAAATTATTCAATGTACAGTCATTTGATTTACTTACAACCTTTCAGGAGTACATTTGGTGTAGAAAGCGCAGCACTCCCACAACAAATAGCCTCCCTGATCAATCACATTCCGGAACTTAAGTCTTCCACTCGGTGGCACCTCACATGAGTATTTTGTGAATCTTCGCAACTCACACCTCAGTATTTGCAGGTGGCTGCAGCAGTGTATTTTATAACATAAAATTTACACCACAGATTAGAGAAATTTCTCTTGTGCAATCTCTTCTAATTGTATTACCTTAAGGCTTAAAATCTTGGGGAGACTATAGTGACATATAATCAATGAGAACACCTGGGGTACATCTACACATGCGCAGTGAAGAGCTGTAAATCCAGTGCATTAATTAGTGTAGATAACCCGACTGGGTGATTCAACATTTAAACTCACTTGACTCTTATGGTGAGAGGCGTTCCTACTGTCCTAATGCTAGGTATTTATTTTAGTCCTCAATTCCTATTAATCAGGGAAGGCATCAACACCGGAAAGAATGGAAACATCAAAATCCATTTGTTAATGGAATTCCTAGCTGTGCTACTTGGTTTCAAGCTCTACAATCTATTGGTCAGAGGGAGCATTGCTCTCGGTGGAGCTTCAGAGATGCACGACAGAGAAAAGAGATGAAAGGGAAAGGTACCCCCGCTGCAGTAACAGCATGCGCAGTTAACTCTGGTTAATGTCATTTTCTGTATGTACAATATGGTAGGCACTGCGGTAAATACAGGACACAGATTTTCAAGTTTAATTCTTACACAACCCAGTGAACAAGGCATTGTTTCCATTTTTCAGATAAGGAACCCAAAGTTTAAAAAGTTCATTCCTTTCCCCAAAGTCCCAGGATTGAAAGAGGTCAGACTGAAAACTGGTTGTACTGGACTTCAGGAATCTAAAAACCACAACCCGGGCACCCACTCTCGGTGAAGCACTTGGGATTCAAATGTACACAATGACACGGGATCCCCGGTTTCGGACCTCCACTCCATTGTGTTGGAAACATGAGGCCGCATCAGGTAGAAGTTGCTTGGGGACTTAGAAACAACTCTCTTCGTTCTCTAGTGAGTTTAGAACAACAAATATTTTGTTCTCATCAATGCATTAGAGAGTAGATCAGTTAAAAAGCTTTTGGATGCAAGTAACAGAAAATAACTCACACTGGTTTCAGCAAAAACGGGGATTTGTTAGCTCAAACAACCGAAATATGGCTAGGTAATTGTGACTTCAGGGGAGCTGTAATTTGGCAGTTTGAATGATTCATATTTTTATTCATGAATTTATTGCAGAAATATTTGGTGAGTCCCTACAACTTGGCAATTACTGTTCTAGGTACTGGAAATGCAGCAGTGAGCAAAACAAAGTCTTTATTTCTTGGGGCTTACATACAAGGGAAAGATGCAAGCAATAAACAAATGCGTGTTAGGTAGTCACAGTGCCGTGGGGAAAAATATCTCAGGGTATGGGGTAATGGGAACTGCTACTGATATAAGAGAAGGTGGCATTTGAAGGAAGTGAGGATGCATCATGAGAACAGGAAGTGGAAAGGTACCCAGATCAAACAATAGGATCCAAGATATAAGATTCTGCTCAGAAAATATATCCATGACCCATTTGCATACCCAGGCAGTTTCAAAATAACCATTTCATTACAAAAGAGTCATTAAGCTCTAAATTACAGAATTGACATTGTAAAACAAAGAAACAACACAAAACCTTACTGTGGCCATTACGACTAATCATCGTTAGTGGAAAATAGAAGCTATTTTGCGGAACTGTTGCATGGACATAGCAATCCTAACCTCTCTGAGTCTCATTCGCCTGTGCAAAGGAGAGCAGATAGGTACGGACAACAGCACGGTGAGTGCCAGAGACAACGTGCGGAGGGGTGGGGACAACAGGGTAAAGGGGGTCGAATACATGGTGACAGGGGAGACTGGACTTTGGGTGGTGAACACACAAATGCAAGATACAAATGACATATCACAGAACTGCACACTTGAAACCTATATAATTTTATTAACCAACATCAGCCAAATAAATTTAATACAATTTAAAAAATAATGACAAAGGAGATGATAGCAGTTACTTGCAGGGTCAGTGTCAGGATCATGTGTGTAGCGCAGCGCTCAGTGAACGGTAGCCATGGCTGTGGTGAAGTGACCGGGGATTCCATCCCAAGACTCAACAACCTCGCAGGTTCATTTCCAATAAAGCAAAAGCAAGTACAGTCGTGCTTTTTTTCTCAGTTTTGTTTTCCTAATGGTTTTTTAAAACCTAAAGTAGTTGAGATTCTTGATTCATGTATTTAAGAACTGTTTTTGAACCACATAGGAAAACATATCTAAGATAATACAAACATGTTTTAACTTTGGAATAATTTCATTAGGCTTCTCTGTGGGTTATGGCTGCGAACCTTTTTCTTTTCCAACTATTCAGTTTCCATTTACATGCCTAGAAATTAGACTCCACCCAAGTAGTGCATCAGAATAAACTATTGTGTTTTGAATATACAGAAGCATAGACTCTACCTCCCAGGTCCTGAATCACAATCTTTAGGAGAGAGACTTGGACATCTAGGTTCTTTAAAGCTCTCTGGATAATTCTAATGTACAGCTAGCGTTAAGGATCGTGGGAATATAACATCCTTTTAGAGCCCTTAAAACCTACTGAGCAATAATTTTAGATAAGAGAGTAATGTGGTCTTTTTTTAACTTGAACCAAGCATAAAGTGCCTTTTTTATTTTATATCTTAAGCTTGAATAGATATGCATTATTTAAGAAACTATCCATTCTATTAAAGTGACCATCTTAGAACCAGTAATATGACCCCTAACTGAATTGTCTTGCTAATTCTCAAAATCTTTCTATTATGTCAAAAAGCACTCCAATTTAATACCCAGATTTCAAGTTCATGATAAGGCCAAACAAGCAACAATTTAGATGAACATTTTCCCCTTTATAGTATTTCTGTCTCTTCCACTGTAACTCTGGGTTTTCACTGTGTAGCTTAGATAGCAGTGTCAGTGAAATGATAATGGAGAATTTTAATTCAATTCAGTGGAAATGGATGCCGAATGTACCCTGTTATTTAAGATGTGTGCCAGAGCATCCCTGAGGACACAGCGCGGGCTCCAGCGGCTCACCGAGAAGTCCTGCATTCTAACTCCCTCTCCTCCCACCTCACTATGAGCGCTTCCCAGCCGGCTCCTCCGGACTTGTTTCACCTCCTGCCCCCTGTGAAGGCATTCAGAATTGAAGGAATATTCCTTTTCATTACAGCCAAAAACTATACGGATTCCAACCAATTGCAAAGTACATTCTTATTTATTTTGTTCAGTCTTTAAAAATGGCAGTTCCAGGATTTTTTTTGAAAAGTATCTGTTTTTAGTAGAAATGGTAGAAGCCCTGCAACTTCATTGTGATTTTATAACCTTGTTGAGAACGGGATTGTGTTTCCCTTGGTAGCTTTTACTTGGACAGAAACCAGGTAAGCGGGTCTATGTACATCGACTTCTTTCGACTAGAAGATGGCAGGGTCGTCCTCGATATTTTCCAACTACCTAGCTCCTGGGTACATTGTCATACTAGCTGTCACTACAGAGTTGGTTAGTCCCTAAGAAATCTATGAGACACGATTAATCTCTCCTCATGGAGGCTGTGGTCATCATATTAAAATCAAGTCAGTCAATCACACAGGGCTTTGTAGAGTCCATTAAGATGATGCATTTTCATGAAGTTCTAGTAACTTAAAATATCATTTCTACCAATGCATTTTAGTTAGGTCTTTGTGTGTGCAAATCTAGGTAAAAGTGGATAACACACACACACAAAAAGGACAAAGTTAGAGATTTTTTCAAAAGAAGTCCTATGCAATTAATATAAAATGAAAACCAAATGAAAAACATCCAAGCACATTAAAAAGCATAAAGTAATACACAAAATTAAATATTGTCATTTTGTGTTTGTACTAGTATTTGAGAGGCCAGTGCGATTTCTATCTAACTTAAAACCTTTTGTAACTCATTAAGCACCTTCTGGGTGGCAGGAGTGAAGCCGTGGCTGCTCACTGCTGTGCCCTGGCACTCAGAGTGGTGTGCAAACACACCCAAACAACCCTTGGGCCCCCTCTGCCAGCTTCCTTGCTCGCAGGGTGTTGCCCACCTGCACGCAATGCTGCCGTCTCCACGTGCCGTGCAAGTGAATCTGTTATGTGCTTGCTCTCTCAAACCAAGCCAAAAAATTTTCCATCATTTTGTTTGGTTTTGAGCCAATTAAGATATTCCTTTTGAAATACGCACTTTGACATTTGGATGTTTACATAGATTAATACTCATTTTTGAACACAAGAGAAAAGCTAAAGAACCCAGCCAATATCTAGTGTATTTGGGGGAGTTCATTTGGGACCCTTGTAAGGACCAGGGCCCCACATCGTCTGCCACAAAGTAACACCCCATTAGAGAAACAGGTCCACAACAAATGAAGTGAAAGTAAGTCCTTTTTCCCCCTGATTTTCCTCGTAGGGACACTAAATGACATCCAAATGGCCCAGGTGTCCTTATTCACCCCTGCTTTCCCTTCCCATCCATTTTCTTCATACCACAGCTGCTTAATTCATCTCTTCTAAAATTCCCTAGGAAAAAAATTTCCCTTATATCCCACTTGTCTTTTTAAAATTCTTTTTTCATCCCCTACTCAGTGCTTTATTATGAAGGTATGTCCTTTTTTCTCATGTAAATACTTCTTTCTTTCCAGAAGTGAGGAGCAGGGAGAAACATCCCTGACCCTGCAGGCCTTCTCTTCGGTGAAAGGTGGGTTGGTGATGAAGACGGTCACGTTAATAATTCTTATGCAATCACACATCAGGTTCGCTATTGTATTGAACTGATTTCCTTTAACCAAAGTACACCTGAGTGTACTTTGTTATATCTTACATGAATACAGGTCTATTCTCCCCATAATGAATTCTAGAAACTTATCAACTATAGACTTAGGAAATTCTCTTTTCATCGATCTTATAAACTGTCATGCTACAATTTTAATAAAATCTTGCCTTTTTTCCCCTTTCTGTGGAGAAGAGAAACAACTGGAAGCAACACATTTGAAAAGCTGAGGAGAAGGAGGGAGCCCAGAGACTTCTGAAAAAATGGTGTGAGATTTTTGGCTTATGTGCCAGTTGCAACAATTCAGAGAAAAGGAGGGTGTGTGATGTGATAAAGGAGAAAAAGGTTTAGTCACGGACTGGGTCCTCAGAACACAGGAGCCAAGAAGCATACATGACCTACAGATATGAATGAAAGGAAAGTCAAGTACAAAAATAAAGCAAGGAATTAGGGTTGTTACCCTTTCCTTATATTCTTCTTCTTTAAAAAATTACATCAAACTAGAGAAAATGCTTTTTTCCATCTTTGATAATACAATACAGACAGGAATGTTTCTCTTGCTATTATCTCAACCCTCTTCCAGGTGAAGCATTTTGTTTGCAATCTGGACTGGTAGGTCTCCTGGCAGAACTGTAAATCAGAAAGGCGGGGCTCTGTGTAAGCTCTCCTTGTTGCTGGCTCCTACGGACACATGTTTTCATACGTCCTCAAAGTGCACAGATCGGTTGACTGCACAAAGCAGAAGGCGATGGACCCCATGACCCTCCTCAGTGACTGGCACCAGACCTGTCCTGAAGAAGCCTGCCCCCCGTGCCACCGCTCCCCTCTATCTCATGTTCAATCACATCGTCCACGGACTAGAATCGGGCACGACAGAACAGATCTCTGGTGAAAAATCTCTTCAGAGAGACATGACAAACCATCAAACAGGGATTTTTATGTCAAATTCTGTTAGGGAAAACCAAACAAACAGCTCACCTTCACATACAGCGGCTCTCTGAGGTGGTCGACAAGAATGGAAGCTGTCTCCTCCCACACCGGGTTGAGGTTCTTGTATATTATTTTACTTCTAAAAACTTCTTTTCCTCCGATTTTAAACTTCACGTAAGGATCACTTGTGCCTGTTAAAGAAATGCAGATTGATCCACATTAACTGTGCCTTTCTGTGGAGGGAAGAGAATAGCTCATCTAAACACCAGAAAGTATTCAAGGAATAAAAGCTCAACAAAGCTGATCACATGGAAAATTGGGTTAAGAGTTTTTTCCTAAATTTTTCCTGAAATATTGAAGTGACAATAAATTATGTTAGTATAATAATAATTATCATTATTATTAACCTTCTGTACTTACTACTGTTACCTTGTCCTAGTATTTTCTAAACACTGCATATGTACATTTAATTAATGTTCTAAATGGTAGGGATTAATCTGACATTTCTCTTGGTACCATCTGGTTAACTATAAAAAGGATGATCCATGATCTTGGTTGATTCAACTAGTTTTAGACTTAGATAAGTTGCTAAAGTTTTACACTAGCCTAATAGTTTTAGTTAGGCAAAGATGAGTCTCAAACTGGGCTTCAATTTCATCCTTGGTTCCATATTCTCTCGTTCTCAGAAGTTTCAATTTTGAATGTTAGGGGGAATCAAGGGGAAGGTGACAAATGTTCACGAAATAACCTGGATGCCTCATATTATCCTTGAATACCGCCCAAGCTCCCAAAGATGATAAAAAATCAGAGCTGTCAGGTAAGTTGCTTATGGACAACAGATAGCAAGAGGTGGAGCTAGGATTGCATCCAAGGATGTTTGACTCTGTGCTCCTTCTACTACACCTGCAAGAGGGAGGGCCTCCCTCCACACACCACACACAGGGCCTGGCAAGTAACGCCTGCTTGAGCATGGTTGGTAGGGTAATAATATGGGTGTAATAATTTATAGTTTTTATGTGAACATTTCACCTAAAGTGGCACATGGTGTGCTAGAGTATAATATTGTTTTACTACAGAATTACATGCTTATGATTTTGTAATAAAAAGAGTGTTGCTGGTGCCAGACCCTGTATAGTGGTACCATTTCCGCCATTCAGACAAAGGAGAGCAGTCTCAATCTAATGAGTCGATGCTATTATTAAGAATTCCTAGAGGCCCGGCTGGTGTAGCTCATTAGAATAAGCGCGGGCCAGGAACCAAAAGGTCCCGGTTTGATTCCCAGTCGGGGCACATGCCTGGGTTGCAGGCCAGGTCCCCAGTAAGGGCCATGTGAGAAGCAACCATACTTTGCTGTTTCTCCCTCCCTTCTCATCTCTCTAAAAATAAATAAATAAAATCTTAAAAAAAAAAAAAAGAATTCCTAGAGAAGGTGTATAAGTGACATCCCAGGTAAATCATTCCGATGCATGACAGCCTTCATCCTCAGGAAATAATTCTTCATACAAGGCCCTTACAATAAAGTTGTGTTTGATTTTTCAGTTTTTTCCACTCAAGTTATAGTTGATAACTATATCTATATGATTTAAAAATATGAGTGGGGCTATGAAAACTGAAAGGCACCATATAAATATTAGGCATTACAACCATGATACTGGTCTTAGACTCACAATCTATACCCCCCTCAATACCCCCCCTCACCTCAATGACACATAAACACCTCTGCTAAACATAGGGTGCCTGAAAGGTTTTGTCTTTTTGTATTTAATCACTTGGGGGCTCTCTCAAAACTCCCCACACTCCCCAAATAAATGCAATGCCTTGTACTTGTGCGCCTAGATCCGTGTATCAGAAAATAATGATCTCAATTTCTCATTGTAAAATTCCCATTTGGCATAGTTTAAGTTTACCATAATGGTACCAACTTTTAAAAATATTTATAAATACAAATGCAGACTAGTACGTAGTAGCCTGTTATAATGCATTCTTCAGGGGACTCAATGCACCCAAAATGTTTAATATTTAAAATGGCTATTTTTAACTTAGTGGTTCCCAGCTAGGGCTGCAGACCCTGGAAATGGAGCGTTATGACACACATACTGAGGGACAGTAAAATCCATGTACTCGTTTGTATTTTCCCAGTCACGCCCTAGACCAAATTATTGCCTTTCCTTTGAAAACATCTATGTAATGGCTACCACCTGCGAAAATATAATAAGCTCCATAATGCCAGAGCCTTTTCTGTCACTGTTTTTAAAAATCTTCAGCGCTTCATACAGAATCAACATTCTGTCACGCCCATGATGCCATTTGAGGCAGTAAATATCCAACGTGCTGGAGAAATAACGATCCAGCCAGCAAGGGGCGGTCTAAGGGTTAAGGTAGGGATCAGAGACAGAATTTTCAGTCCGTGACAGGCACAAAGACTTCACGAATTGGTAAAAGAAAAAGAGAAAGGCTGTTTTTAGGGACTTTGAGAACATGTTTTGATGGTGAAATATTTTATAAATGTGTAGATTTGGCCACGGGATGACCTGGATAGAAGAAGGCAAACATGTTAGCAAATTTTATAGTCACCACCGCAGGGACACTGGATTCACCTGCCCACTCACGGGTGTTAGTCACCTGGCTTTCACTTTATTCTGCGTTCATATGATAAAATTTGCTGCACTTCTCTCTGCAACCATTGATTAACCCTCAGTACTATCATTAAAATGTAATAATATGTTAATAGTACCGTTTCTTTAAGAAAATTCTAATTGTTTTCAAATTATTAATTTAGGTGACCTTTGGTGACTTAGAGTCCTTAATAGTTCAAAGCCTTCAGCTTGTGATTCCAACATAGAGAACTGGAGGCATTGTTTTAATTTAGAGTCAGAAAAAAATTTGTATCTAATCTTTTATGTTTGAAAGTATTTTTCCAAGCTTATTTCAGCTATTTATTATATGATAATATTAATAGGTATTATTTGCTGTTAAAAAAGTGCTCTTTGGTCAAGTATACTTGAAAAATGTTGGTTGAAAGCAAAATCAAATAGATTTCATTTTCTATAGCCTTTAAATAAGAGAATGGACTCTCCAAGAATAGGATATGACGAGACTTCCTTGACCATAGGGACTAGTTTTCTTAAGTTCATATTTCAAAAGCTACTCCCCAATGTCACTTTGAAAAGTGCTACCTTATTATATTTCACACATAAGAAAATCTCACATATTTTGGAGATTCTTTCATTACAATAGACTTTCCAGTGAAATCTGGGAATTTTATTATAATGAAACCCCCAACAAATATAAGCCACTAACATGTGGTTAATCTTTATTAAATATATTATACCAAAAACAGGTTTAGTTGGTTAAAAAAAAAAAAACAAAAACTATAATTCATGTGCCTGTGCTGTTTTGTTGCAATATTTCATTGAACCACAAGATGGCACTAACACTTACTAAATTCTGCAATTCAAAGTTAAGGCATCTCTGATGCATGCTTGCTCTCAGGCATTTTCTTGTGCTTTATTATCATTAGCTGCGTCATGACCATCATTAAAACATTTTTCATGGTGATAATGAAATGGAAACAGGGTAAGTAAATACAGGAGAGGATAGTAGGAAGCGTTAGCCCTAAAATAAAGTTCACTTTGCTATCAATGTCATATTTAAGAGCAATCTTTCAACATTCATTTATCATATCACATTAACTTCAGAGTTTATTTGTAAACATCATTAATTTTTTATAATTGTTAGTTCCTTGCTTCAACAATTTTAGATTATCCATTGTTTATTTCTGTACCCTAAGATCAAATTGTTAAAAAAAAAAAAAAGGACATGGTTTATATAATGTCTTCTCATGTATTAAAAGATTACATGTCCCCACTGCCATGTTCGATCTTTTTCAGAGTCAGGACAGCAATGAGCACTCCAACATTCCGCGTCATTGGTCAGCCTTTAATTAAAGTCCAACAGAACCAAACTTTGAAGGGGTCCCCTCCTGTGCAGCAATGAGCACGGCAAACACCAGATGGCAGCCTCTCTCCCCTTCAAATTGTATCATACATATTTAAAACGTAAACAGCCGTCTAATATTGAGTCTCTTGGTTTTCATTCTCAGAATAAATAAGCCTCCTGGTTAACAAGTTTAAATCAATCTTATTCCAAATCTATTATGCAATGAAAATAAGTAGCTACTCCTATTTCAGAGACCTGTGCTTTTCAATAATGCTAAATCCTAATAAAAACGTGAATTTGAAAACTCAGCTTCTGTATAGAAAAAGAAGAAGGAGGAAGATGTACAGACGTTGATGTGAACAAACTGACTCCCCATCTTTATAAGCCCCACGCTTTCTCTACTATCGATTGAACTTTGGCCTCACTGGTGCTGGCCAGTATACACAGGCTCTGTAGCAAATGATTAGCTGTGTTCCATAAGCCTACACAATGCAGTCGTAACGATTCCTCTCAGTAACGGCCAGGAAGACACAACAGACGAGGTAAATATCACACTGGTGTTGGCGTCAAGCAATTATCCACCACAAGACCACCAGGCAGTATGCTCCTGGCTCTGCTGCATTCTTTGTCCCTTTGTCTCAGCAATCAGCAGTAGTTCGGCTGTACTATAAAATATTTACTGTAACAACTGCCTTTCAGTGGAGAATAACCTGTGCAGGACTGCCAGTGCTGTCTGTCTACTTCCACCCTCCATCGCTATAATTGCCGTATAGTAAATTCTGTTGTATTCTATGGAGTTTCCCACTTCATTTTTGGTCTTAAGACACCTTTAAAGTTTGGTGGTCACTGTACCTCTGCTCCACATTCAGACAGAGGAAAGAAACAGAAAGAAGAAGAAAAAAAAAGACAATAAAAGAAAACAGAGAAGTGACCCTAAATATTAAGTATGGCCAGTTAAAAAGAACTCAAATTTAAGCCGGATCTTCCTGAAGATATCCAATTTTTCTACAAATATCTGAAGTAACTTTTATTATCCAAATGCAACAAAGAAGGCAATTTTGTGTAATTCAGTCCTTCATACTAGAAAGAGGCTTGTAAAAATAGCGATGTTCAAAACATACTCAGAGCAACAGATTGTCTTAATATAAATTAATTTCTACTAATAATTTTTAAATCTTCAAAACTGGTACCATATTTATGTGTTAAAATCATTTCCTTAAGTTCTTCCATTCCTTCCTCATTTTTTGTTGGAGATTTTTAAGTCCCAGCACTGGAAATATTACATGGGCTAAAAGACTAAATATATTAAAATTCAAAGGCAAGAGATGTATGATCACATGTGGCTTAATGTAATAAAATAAAAGTAAAATAACACTTTTTCCATAATGAGGAATATGAATATTCCAGTCAGTTAAAAATTTCTAGTTAATGATGTTACCATTGTATAGCACATAGAAGAATTAAAAATAATGCTGTGATAAAATGCAGAATAGAACTAAGCTAATTAACTTTCTTTTTTTGAGAAAGCACTTCCAGACACACAAAAGAGAGAAGGTGTATATGACAGAGACTGTTGATTTTTACAAGTAATATTTTGGCTTTTTTTTTAAATGCAAGGTTCAGGATACACAAGAAAAAATTATATATATATATGTCATATATATGCTGTAAATTAATTTCAGTTGAGGTAACATTTACTATTTAGCTACTTTCTTTTAATCATTTAAGAATATATGAATATATAGAAGAAAAATAATGACTATTTTCACATCTCATTCCTAGTTATATAGAGATAGCAATTCTATTTGTTAAATTAAGAAAAATAGCCTATAAATAATTATAAACATTAGTACAAGGAAGTATCGTACAATACACGTGAAAATAACGAGTCTCATAGAATATATCCACTAAAAAATGTTATCTCAACCATAAAAAGAAAATGCTCTTTGTCAATCAAAACTATAAGTAATAACAATGAAAATCATTTTATGACTTGTCGATGGATTACTATCATTAACTGAAAGAATCTTAAGACAATTATGTTACGGTCTGATTAAAATGCATCACAAATGCATGGTAATTGAATAATACATTCTTTAGCAAATTCACATGCTCAATTTGTGAGAAAAAAAAAACTACTTGCTTCCCTACTTTTAGTCCTCTCTACTCCAATTCATTCTCCAAAATCTATGCTTAGATACGTTTCTGACAGAAAAATCTGATGTTACTCCCTTGCTCTAAAACTCCTTATTGCTTTTTCAAAGATTTCAGAATAAAGTTCGAACTCCTGAGGATGCCATACAAACTGTGGTCTGCCACTGATTCTTCAGACTCGTCTTTCACCAGACCCCTCATCTACAGGACACAGCACCCCACATCCACAGCTTCTCCCTTGTGCCGTGCCCCTCTCCGTCCCTCTCTGTCTGCTCTCAATGTCCTTCCCCACCGTCAGTCCTCCTTCACCACTACACTCGAGCCTCCTTGCTGCTCGGGTAGCTTTCCTGAGTCATCCCATGGATGTCACTAGGTTCTTCTCTTATGCTCCCCAACATCCTCTACAATTAGTAGCACCTGTCACATTCAAGCCTTGTTGTCTACTTCTGGTCCCTGGTGTCTGGCAACAGCCCCTGGATTGTCATGCATGGTCAACAAACGCTGGCTGACTGAAACACTCCCGTGTAACTGAATGAATGAGTACATGTACCGTCTCCAAGTAACAGAAACTTGTAAGTAGTCACTAGCACTTAAATTGCACCCTCTTCCTCCCTCACTCTTATTCACTATGACTCTAAGAATCTCATTTGAATTTTATTCTCAAATACTGAATCTGAAATACACAAAACTTAATATCACAAAGGCGTTATGCTATACCTTCTACCATAGTAAGCATTTGCCATTGCTACTTTCCCAAACTGTGGAAATTGATATTCATTGTCATTCCTAAAAATGGCCAATCTGCCCTAGTTTTACAAAATGCTTTTTAAAAAATCTCATTTTAGTAGCAATCTGCTTAGGGTTTTTACTTAATTGGTTGATTGGATTTCTTCAGAACAATCAACTAGAAACCATACCAGGATAAAGGTGAATGAATATGCTTGGGATATCTCTTCTATTATTATGTTGTATGTCTAATAAATAGACATACTAAACGTACAGTGAAAACTGTCCTATTTTTGCACAAAATGTATAGAAGGAAGGCTATTTTTATATGTACAGAGAAATTATGGCTGAAACCACCACCTTCCCTGACATCTGTGTTTTCCTCTTCCTCACAGGCAAGGAGCTAAACCACACGTTCAAGACCTTTTCCTGAGGTGTGGCCATGTGCCCGAGGACCAGGTTCTGACCAATGGAACGTGAGCAGAGCTGTTTCCCACTTTCAGGCCTAGCCCATGACATCTTTCCATAAACAATCCTCTCTCCTTTTCCCCAACACTGAGGGCCAGAAGTCTGGAGTCCCTGAATGGAACAGAAGCCAGGTGACACAGGGAGTCTGGGCAGCCTTGTTAGGCCATAGTGGATATTTGGTCAAAGTGTTCCTGGGATACCCTGAAAGGCAGACTACCTGCTGTTGAATCTAGGCTTTAGGGGATGGTTGGGAAAGTGTGCAGTTTCTAAAACTGGTTGTAAGTAATCACAAGAAAGCAATGAGTTCAGGTGAAAATAGGGTGATTTCCAAATAAAAAACAAAATGGAGTAAGAATTGGAAGTTGTTTTCAGATCCCAAATAATAGAAAATAGGATTGAAAAAGACTTTGAACAACAAAAGATCATTAAAACAGTCTAGAGGCCAAGGGAAAATAGGCCTCCTATCCAAGCATGTTGATCTTAAGGTTATCTGTCATTATGATGAAAAGAAGGAGCAAAGGAATAAATCATGTTGGAGGAGTACATCTGAAAATGAACATTGGGTGATGCTACTGGCACATGGAAGCCTACTGAGTGTTTTGAGAGAAGGGACTTAGCTGGTTGAGATCATTGATAGTGTGCCAGCAGGAAGCAGAATATGAAAGCCGTACATGCCCAAGGAGGGCAGCTCCCCATCACCTGTTTTAGATATGGCTACAGAGAGAAATAATAGGTGGGGAAGAACTTCTCAGATGGTGGAGCCAGTTGCCTCAGAGAACAATGGGCGAGAGGATTCTCCCCAAATAGTAGAGTTCTAACCAAGGAATTTCCCTGTCTTTCAGGTAAGCGGTCCAAGTAAGTGGGGATTTCAAAATTGCTATGGACAAGCAACTGCTCTAAGTCTCCCACGCTTTCCTTGTGGTCATTATATATTGAATGTGTCTGGCAAAGTGGCAGGCAGATTCATCATTCACTGGGCTACAAGCACCACATTTGGACCTAATATGGATTTCCTGCTATCTAGAGATCCTGGACTAAGAGCTGGGTGGGACTTTGGGCTCTTTCCCTTGGGAAGGGTGAGTGTGTTCTATGTCCAGGAAGAAGAGTGAACCAGATACTTGGTGACTACAAAGGTAGACCGCAGCCATGACTGCTATTTCTTGGCAATATCTATGCTTTTTCTTCCCAGGCACATAGCTGGTCTACATCTCCCAGACTCCTTTACAATTAGGAGTGGCCATGTGGCTGCATTCTTGTCAACTGAACATAAATCCAGAGGAGGATATATGTCGATTCTAAGCCTGGCACATGAAAAACCTCCCATGTGTGACTCTTATTTTATCATTTGCAGGCCAAAGAGAAAAGACTTTGAGGACTAAACAGGAGGTTGTATCGCTAGAAGGACAAAATAAGTTGGGTCTCAATGACTGAAATGCAGAGCTGGGCCCTAACCTCCATGACTGGTCCACACTAGACTATGATAAAAGCAAGATGTAAGAGTCTATCATGTCATTAAATCATTGATAGATGGCATTTATCTGTTTAGAATTATTTACCTTAACCAATACAAAAATCAATGAAAATCACACTATGATTACATTATTTGGTACAAAATAATTTTTAAAATGCATGATTGAAGGGCTTTAAGAAAAAAGCTTCATCGATATTTAGTCCTTAAAAATATTGTTAAAATCCAATTTACAAAATATCCCATCAAGTGATTAATAGTTTATTCAAATAGTGGTTCTTTACAAAGAGCTAATACTAAAAATGCAATTCTAAGGATTTATAATAGTTATATACTATCTTAGCATTTTATTAGAATTTAGTGACATTTAAAAGTTTCTGTTTTTTAATTTTACTTATTTTAACAACAGAAACAAAAATTTTAAAAAGTCATATTATGCATGTTGTTCATCTTCCCATTCAGCAATATTTTCTCTTCAAAACAGAGTGATGACTGACAGTCTTGTAGAAACATAAAGTGTTAGAATTAGAAGAAATGTCATCCAGTCTTTCACTAAACACAAAAATCTCAGCTACAAAAGGGACAGAAGACAGGTGGTCATGTAGATAGATGGCAGAGGCAGTTCAAATACCTCCAAGTTGGCACTTCAAAATTAAATTCAGTAGTATCTGTCGAACATACACATTGCATGACACAGTATTTGATCTTGGACAGGTCTGTTATAAAATGTACGTTGTAGGGCTAACCTGCCTCCTCCAGATCTTTAGAGCTATAAGTAAACAGCTAGTCCCTGTTGCACAGGCACCCCTTCCAAGCGTGTGTGGTCCTTAATGTATTCAGTCACTGACACACTGTATGCCTGAGGTCATTAAAAGAAAGATACAATAAGCTGACAATCATCTCCATTGTGTTTCAGTGAGAGAATTTTTAAAGGATATGCTTCTACAAGTAAGCAATTAACAATGCTTTTTTCTTTTCAAAATATAAGCTTCAAGGGAATGATTATGGTTACCTCCATGTCCCTGGAGTATTAATTAAAGGCTTTTATTCAATTACAGTATTATTTGATATATTCAATAGTTATATAAGTTTTATAAGCAAGTGAAAAAGATAAGCAAAGAGAAATGTTAACACCTACAATGTAACTAAAATACTTGAAGAACAATGAAAAAAAACCTTTGCCCCTTATGCTAAAAACAGTTAATAAGTGTTTAATGTGACAAGTGACTTCAAAACTTGCAATTATCCTGCTAAAGCATGTCGTCACTGATAGAAGAAAAGACAGTGTGTGGAATAGTGGTAGGTGTTGTGAGTTCTTGTTCCTATCTTCAACACAGCATTCCCCCTTCAGCTCTCTGCGGGGTGCGGAAAAGTCCATGGCTGGCATTGGCAGGTTAAGAAAAACTGTAGGGTCAAACTAAGCCCTACATCTCCCAGTGACTCACTCTTTCTTGCCTTCTGCCTTCCTGCCAACTCGCTACTGTTCCTTTCCCATTAACATGCTGCTACTTTTTAAAAGAAAATGAGGCTCTTTCTTAATACAAGATTTGAGCTAGTTTACAGAATGAGTGAATTCTCTAACTGGTAATTTTTTCCTTTTCTGAAATACATTTCATGTGTTCAACTACACTTACTAGATATCCATTCTGTGCTAGGCACTGGGGATGCAGCAGAGCATAAAACAAAAGCCGCCACTCTCAAGGAGCTTTCGTTCCAGAGCAGGAAAACAGGCAAGAGGTAGGCGGCACGCCACGTGGTGGTAGGTGCGCGAAGAACACAAGTCCACAGGTAAAGGTCAGAGGACCCGCTACTTTGGATACGGTGCGGAAGGGAAGCCTCACCCACAGAGACAGAAAGGGTCTGAAGCAAATTCCAGGCAGAAGGAGCAGAAGTGCAGAGGCCCTGAAGAAAGTGAGTGTGGAAGGAGTGAGCGACCCTGAAAGCGAATGGAAGGAGACAAAGCCAGAGCTTGGGGGGACGACAGGTCATGTGGGAATCTATAGATCCTGGGTGAGGACTTGGAACTTTTCTTCAAGTGACTTAAAATAGAACAGTAAATGATTAAATAGATAAAAATAGTTTAAGATTGCATTGTCTGATGTTAAATGATTGTCTTTGGATAGAGAGTATACCAATGCCTAAAAAACAGGATGTACTCAGAGGGCCAATTATAAAAGGGCAGGTCTATTATTTTCTTAAATTATTCAAAGTAATTTCTAAATTTAAGACTAGCTGGTCTAAAATATTTGGACAAAGCCAACCTAAAAGTTAATGGTGCATGTAAAATAAATGTGAATTTTTACACTTCTCATCTTTATGCCTACACCACATCTTTTAAAATTTGGTGTTATATGCTCTATGTAATATAATATACTCAAATATAAATTATGTTCAGAATCTGCTATGACTCCTGTTGATGTCAGTATCATCATCAAATGAGATTTGACATCCAATATTTGCCATTAAATTATCATAATTAAGGCAATGAGAATTTATTAATGTTGATGTCTTGCCACAAACATAATGAGAGAGCCATCACTGGGAGCTGGTGGTAAATGTCTCTCCTACTGTGCACTTGAAAATGTACCCCCAAGATTTCTTGTTCTGATTCCTGGCCTGTGAGTGATGAGATGTCATGCCTCTGGTTATGCTATTTGAATGACAAAGGGGATTTTGCAGATGTAATTAAGGTTACTAATGAGTTGACTTTGAGTTCATCAAAAGGGAGACTGTCAGAGTACACCTAAATTTCCTCTTCCTGGTAACAGAAAAGAGAGTCAGATTTGAAGCATGAGGAGGATGTGACATGCTATTGCTGCTTTGAAAATGGAAGGGGCACCCTGGCTGGTGTGACTCCGTGGATTCAGAGCCGATCTGCAAACCAAAGGGTCACTGATTCGATTCCCAGTCAGGGCACATGCCTGGGCTGAGGGCCAGGTCCCCAGTTGAGGGCGTGCCAAAAGCAACCACACATTGATGTTTCTCTCCCTTTCTCTCACCCTTCCTCTCTCTCTAAAAATAGATAAATACAATTTAAAAAACAACAACAACAACAACAAAAAAGAAAATGGAAGAGACCACATGGAAAGGGCCAGAGATTGGACTGTAGGAGCTAAGGAAACCTCTAGCAGCAGAGAGCAAGAAAAGAGGAACTTCAGACTTTGAGCTACAAACCATTGAATTCTTCCAAAACTATGTGCAGAAACCTTATTTCCTTTCATCTGCCTTTTATTTTGTTGTTTTTCCCCCTTTGACTCAAACTGGCCACATCGAGCGCCCTGACTCACCCACCTCCCTCTCCCTTGCTTAATCATTAAGCCCTCAGGACAATGGGGTTCTGATCAGCATCATTTGTCTTAGAAAAAATGTCCTGGGTCTATTGACTATTAAGACAGAGTTTTCAATCAAACCAAACATAATATGTTGGCCTCAGTTGTGTTTCAGCTCTGGACCCAGGAAAGCAGAATGACCCCACAGAAAAAAATCCTTGAAAAATTGGACAGAGCAACTCCATGGCTGACATCAAGACCAGATGCAATGATGAACTACCCTAGCGCCAACCAGTCAATAGAGATCACAATCCTAACTCTATTAGTCACCATGACTACTGATTTCTTCCCCATGTAATCCATCCCCTGGAAGCCACTGGGGAGACCAATCTTGGAGCATTGCTATCTGTGACTTTGGGCATGGCGCCATCTCCTTAATAAACCCTACTTCCTTGGCTGCAGACTCCTGTTTGTGTCTCACTGAGCTTTGATGTGTGAAGGCAAATGAACCCCTTCAGTCCAGGAACAATACCAACAATGAACTTGGAAGACGTCCAGATAAAAGTTTAGCCCAGCTGACACCTTGATTTTGGCCTTGTGAAACTCTGAGCAGAGCACTCGCTTATGCTATGTCCAGATTCCGGACCCACAGAGCCTGTTGAACTATTACCTGGGTACTGTTTCAAGCTGCTAAACTTAATGTAAATTAATTACAAAGCAACAGAAAATGAATGTGTTCACCTTGAACAACACATTTATCATATAGTTGGAGAAATTTTTAAAAGCTTAAGGAAAATTGCTGAAATTAATAAAAGACTTCCTTGTAAAAGGTATCAGTGTATTAGCTACATGGCTGCCTAAGCTGCCATAACAAACAGATTAAAAAATATATAGTGGATGAAACCAGAGAGAAATTCATCCCCTTCCTTCAAAACCATAGACAGTGAGGCAATCCTAACTCAATACAACAATTCTGCCATTCTCAGTGGGTGGCTTCTGGCCCGTGGTCCAAAACAGTTACTCTTTTTATCCAGCATTATTGAGATATAAATGACATATGGCATTGTATAATTTTAAGGTATACAATGTAATGATTTGATATATGTTGTGAAATAATTATCACAATAAGGTTAGTTAATACATCTATTACCTCAAAGAGTCACCTTTTTTGTGGTAAGTACATTTAAGTTCCATTCTCTAGCAAATTTCAATACAATACAGTATCAGTTAGAGTCACCATGCTGTACATTAGATCGCCAGAACTAATTCATCTTATACCTCGAAGTCTTAACCCTTTCATCTCCATTACACATTTCTCCCATCCCCAGTCCCTGGCAACCACAAATGAACTTCACTGTAAGTTCAGTTTATTTAGGTCCCGCATATAAGTGAGATCATACAGTATTCAAGGTAGCTAGTCGTCTTCTATCTTCCCCCGGAAGGAAGGTGGAAGAAGCTGGAGTAACACGTGTGCATTTGTCTTAGGAGTCTGACCCAGAAGTTGCATTACCCAAAATAGCCCATACTGTTCTGCTTACATCTCATGGCCCAGAACTTAGAACTTCCCTGCAAGGAAGGCTGGTGAACACAAGCTTTAGCTGAGAAACCTTATGTCTGTCTAACACGTGGGAGCTCTTATGATGAAAGATGAGAGAAAAGATATTGGTGGGCAACTAGCAGTCGCTTCCACAATCCAACAGATGAGCCCAGTACTGCAATGTGAATATTGAGTTATTCAAATTGTTATGAATTTTTTCCATGGAAGTGAGTCACATAACTGCTCAACAAAGCTTTCCCCAATTAGCCTTACATTTATTTTGTAGATTCTAGACCTAGAGCAAAAAATGAATAATCCCTCTTTTATGTAACAGTCTTCCAAATATTTGAATCAAGTTGTCCATATCCTCATAAATCTCCAGTATTACTACCTTCCAGTGCCTTTCCTATTCATCTCTATTTACCATTCCTCACTATCTTAAATGTTATGATTTCATTTTTGCTTGTCAAAGATCCTTTAAAATAAGGCCCTCAGCACAGAACTTAGTCCTCAGGGAAAGTTTTTTGGCCAGGAACTTGAATTGGCAAAGAGGGGAAGGGAGACCATAAAGCAAAAAACCAAGTCAGCTTATGTTTGCAGGAACAGGCGAAAACGTATACTTTTAGGAAATCTATGAAAATCACACTGGCTGAAATGAAAAAATTGGGGGAGGGTTAATAAGAGATAAAACTGTTCAATACTGTAGGTGGGGTCAGTAAATGAAGAGTCTTGAATGTCAGATTAAAGAATTCTGACATAATCATATTAACATAAAGGAAGCAGCGGAGGTGGAAAGTTGAAATCTATAATCTAAACTACAACGACCTGCTTTTAAGTATGGATGTCAAAAAGTAAAACAATGGATCCACAGAGCCATAGAAAACAATCATCTTTTAAACCTTATAGGTGACTTTTCTTTCATCTGTTCATGAGCTTACAGTCTTAAATGCAAACAATTTTTCATGGTATATAAAATTTACTTAAAACAGACATTCACTTTGCATTTAATATAAAAATAAATTACCTAAAACAAATTATATATGTATTAAAAACATAATACTTATAAATATTAAGTATAAGATATTGGGGACCAATCTGCCTGGCAATGGCAATTGTAGTTCAGCCCTATGGGAAAGCCCATATGTACGTGGGGCATGGAGGATGCCAAACCCATGGATCGGTTCTCTCATGGGAAATCAGGCCTGCATTGTACCTAGGCTGCTTTGTGACTTGCTCTTGCTAAAACTCCCTCACCCTGAGTTAAGGCAACAAATGCTTACTGCCTATCTTTAAAGTAACTTCCTGAAGTCTGTGCTAATTTTCCCAAGGATTAAAGTGTAACCAGACCAATTACTCTTATCATTCCCTTGCATTTGCAACATTCTTTCCTTCTTAATCTGTAAGAAGTAATCTGTAACATCCTTTCCGTTGCTATGTGTAAAAAGGAATCACCTAGAGCAAACCTAAGTATAATGAATGAGAACCTTCTTTGATGTATGCTATGAGAAAGCCAATAAAAGCCTGTCAAGGCAAGGGTTGGGGCGCTCTCCTCTTGAGAGAGTGGCCGAGGTTCTCCAAGGCATTCTCGCCTTGAGAGAGTGGCCGTGCCGTCCCTTTTTCTCCACAGGACTCGGCAGTCCGTGTGAATTTGTCTCATGTCTCAGCCATAATGCTGCGGACACTGTGGGCCGGTGTCCGCATCAATAAGATATTTTTAAGAATTAAATGCTAACTTAACACTGACATTTTCTATAATCTAGAAGACAGCACTTGCTAATAAACTTTGTAATAGGTATGATTAAATCATACATCAATGTTCTTTTACATCTCATTTAACAAATTCAGATGTAACTAAAATATCCATGGCATTTTAAGAATTATACAAAAGATTTATGTGATTATGTGATGAAACCAATTAAAATCTTTCAGTGGGAACATTATTCATTGCTTATAAGTCTTCATATTTTCCCAGCATCAGGAAGCAAGTTGTCAAGAAAAGATTTTGACCAAGGTGATGTTATAAAAACCACCATCTTCAGAGTTGGTGAGAATTCTGTGATACCAGGTACCAGAAAAGTACATGAGTGATAGGAAATGAAAATCAAAACTTCAGTTAAGATACCACCTCATGTCCATTAGGATGGCTACTATTTAAAAAAAAAGTATTGCTGAAGATGTATGGAAATTAGAATCCTTGAGCACTATTGGAGGGAATGCAAAATGGTACAGCCACTGTGGAAAACAATATGGTTTCTCAAAATTTAAGAATAGAATTACCATGGATCTAGTGATCTCACTTATGGGTATACATCCAAAGGAAATAAACTAACTATTTCAAAGATGTAGCTACATGCCCTCATTCATAACGGCATTATTCCCAGTAGCCAAGATAAGGAAACAACATAAGTGCCTCTTATTGAGTGAATAGACAAAGAAAACAGGGTATACATATGCAATGTCATTCAACCTTAAAAATGGATATTGTGCCATCTGCGACCCAGTGGATGAATCTGGAAGTCATTAAGCTAAATAAACTAGAAACAAAGACAAATATTGCATAATCTCATTTCTAAGTGGAATCTAAAAAAGTCAAAATCATGGCGAGTAGAATCTTGGCTACCAGGTGCTCAGGGGCGGGGCAGATGAGGAGATGGAGGTCAAAGGGTATAAACTTTCAGTTATAAATAAGTTCCAGAGACCTAACATACATCATGATAACTATAATATATTAACAATAATGCATTAATATACTATACTCTAATTAATACATAATAATCCATTAATAATGCATTGTACACTTGAATTTGCTAGAAGAGTAGATCTTAAGTGTTCTCAGCAGGAAAAAAGGTAACTATGTGATGTGATAAATAAGCTAATTAGCTTGATTGGAGTAATCATTTGACAGTGTACACATATATTGAAAGATCATATTGCATACCTTAAATATGTAATTTTTTACCAGTTACACTTCACTGATGCTGGGAAAAATAATATTTTACGGAAAACAAACAAATCATAGTGATCTTTAAAGGCTAGCCTAATAAACTAATCTGATCAAACAAAAAATTTGGAAAAAATGTACATGAGGGGTTAAGTGTAACCATGTACTTCTTTTGAGACTGAATAACAGCCCATCTTTCCTTAATAACACAGGTCAGTAAAACCGACCATTGTCAACATGCGCCATTCACATCATTCAGCAGGTTCATAATTGAGTGTGGATGCCAGAGTAAATGGAACAATGATTGAAGCCCCAGTCATTAATGGTTTCAATTTTGTATTGTTTGAGATAAGTCCTAATTTTTACTTTCTCTTTTCTTTAGATGTTCACACCCACAATGTCTACTTGAACACACACAGTAGAGATCGAAGGCCTTTCCCCAGGAACCGGTCACAATGATGTCAGCATCAAAATACCTCAGATTTGCAAATTCTCCCAGTTCTGAAACTTTTTATAAAAAAAAAACACTCCAAACCCAAGTCCTACTCTAACTTTTCATCGGTTTGTGATTATGACAGTTAGTTTGTAAATTCTGTTTACTTCACTCTCAAAACACATGTAGCATATGTCTGACTTCTATCTGGCTCTGTGGTCAGAATGAAGTTTTTAAAGTATGAAAAATTTTAAAATGCTATAGAAATGGAGAATGTGAGTATCATTGTTATTGTGTGAGTGTGTGTGTGTGTGTCTGTGTGTGTGTGTGTAGAGCTAGAGCTGAAAAAACAGTCTGCTCTTATTTATTTCCTCAACCTTTACCTAATTACTTTTTTTGTTTTCCATATTCTGTTGCAAAGTATCTATCCCAGATTGTGTTATCATGGATCCGTGCTAAACTCCAGTCCACTGATTGTAATCCGTTTTACTAGGAATAGAATACAGGGTTGTTGTTTTCTTCCCTAAAGATTAGTAGTTCAGCCCTGGCTGGTGTAGCTCAGTGGATTGACCGCAGGCTGGGAACCAGAGGGTCCTGGTTTGATTCCCGGTCAGGGCACATGCCTGGGTTGCAGGCCAGGTCCCCAGTGAGGGCCATGTGAGAGGCAACCATACATTGTTGTTTCTCCCTCTCTTTCTCCTTCCCTTCTCTTCTCTCTAAAAATAAATAAATAAAATCTTAAAAAAAAAATTAGTAGTTCAAACTTCAAAACACTGAGCTATAGGCTATGTCCATTCGTGGTTGCTACTCTGATAAAAATAGTTAACACATATCACATGCATACTATTTGCCAGGCACTATTCTTATCACTTTAAATGTCTCAGTCACCAAATCTTCAAAATAATTTTATACTATATTGTTTTATTATTTTATAGGATGTAATCTCTTACTGGTAGGTGTAACTATTATTACTATCATTGTGGTCTATGGCACAGTGAGCACGGGACCTCGCGGGCTGCAGAACTCCAGATGGGAAGGGTGCTCCTAGACCTGGCAATGTGGTGGGCATCGGACGCATGGGGTGCTCTTGGAAATTCATTTTGTGACACTTTTACTCTGTGCTTTTTCAAAACTTACATTTTGGGGGTGGCATTTGTTCATATGGTCACAAAGGTTTCAGGTGTACATTTCTATGACATGTGAGCTGTATATTGCATTGCATGCCCACCACCCAAAGTCGAATACAGTAAAGTTGCAGGGTACAAAATAATGTACAAAAATCTCTCTGCTCTTTCATGGCCTTTTTCTCATCCATGGTGTCTGAGGCATTCTTAGGACCTATGTTGAAGATAAACTCTGAAAAAAGCAATATTTATAGAATCCTAAAAGGGAATACAAGTGGAAAGTAGAATCTGTCTTAGATTGGCACAGGGAATAATATTTCAGGGGTAAAGAGCACAACAGAGGTCTTTTAATAATGAGTTAATTTAGGCCACATCTTGGGACTCCCTCCAGACAGTCATCAGCACAATCTACAAAACCAGAGCACGTAACGTAATGCGTGCACATAGGAAGTAACAGATACGTTCCACGACCTGTATTCAGGAGGCAGCGCACTATTTTTGATAAGTCAAATGCAGGATTCCATGACAGGCCCAAAGCTTTCACTTGTACAGGTAAAACTACTTGGCAAGTTTCTTAATGCCAAGTTCAGGCTTACTCAGGGAGTTTTACGGGCTTTCTCTGGGTGCTCCGGCCTTTCACATTTAATCACATTCTCATTACAAAACTATAGAAAAATTAGAAAGTCCAAATAACTGATTTTTATTCTTTTCTTTTGTCAGAGATATTAATCCTGTTTGCTACAGATACTCCATACATGATGACTAGGAGGAACTGTACTTCAATTTCAGCAATTTTGTCCCCCTAGCCTAGGATATATGTTTATTTTTATATTTTGATTTACTTGTTTTCTTTAAAGTTGTTTCACTATAATTTTATTAAATCAATTTCTTCCCAACTTAAGGACAATCTACTTTCCATTAATACTGAAAGCTCTGAAGGTTTCTATTAATATCTATTATTAAGATAGAGGTATCTTTAAAAATACTTTTACCTTAACAGCATCAAGGGTTTTTTGGGGGAAGAGTGCTGAGTCATTTCCCTAACAACCACATTTCCATTTAGAAATGTGACAACTGATTTCTATTGTATTCAAGTAAAGGATTGCTGCCTCAAGAAGTAATGAATATATTTTTCAAATGCTAATCTTTTAGTGAAATGAAAGTGCTCTTTAATAATTCTGTTTATTGACGGTCATAAAAACGACATTTGGAAGTAGATTTTTCAAAACAACTTGGCATCTGATAATACCACATGTTAATTTATTTGATTCTCCACTTCCAGCCTTATTAAAGGAAACTACTTAGGATTTGGTTAACTCCAGTGGCTCAAAGAGCATTTTTTTTAAGAGTATCTTCTAGAAGAATTGAAACAGGTGGGCAATCTAGAAGGAAAGACAATGAAGATCTGTTTTGTCTCCTTAACTTAGGCCCTGTATTAGTTTTCTATTAGTGTGACAAATTACTGGGAATTTTAAGTGGCTTAAAACAATATATATTTCATTTATTTATTTATTTCATCACCCAAGGATACGTCTATTGGCTTTAGAGAGAAAAGAAAGGAGAAAGAGAGAGAGAGAAACATTGATCATTGGCTCCCATACACCTCCTGACTGGGGATCGAACCGCATACCTTTTTGTTGTATGGGATGGTGCTCCAAGCAAGCCACCCGGCGAGGGCCAACACACATTTCTTATCTCAAGGTTTCAGGCTTGGCATAACTGGGAGCTCTGATCACAGTCGCAAAGGCTGAAATCAAGGTGTCAGCTGTGCTGAGTTCTCACCCGGGGCCTTGGGATCATTTTCCAAGCTCATTCGGGTGATTGACAGAGCGCAGATCCTTGCAGCTGTGAGATGAAAGCATGGAGCTCCTAGAGGCCATTCATTCCTCTCCATTTTCAGTCCACAGCATGGCCATGCACTTCTTCAAGGCCAGCAAGAGAAACTGTCTCAAACAGGGCAACAGCCCTTTTCACAGACTCGCCTGGTTATGTCAGGTCCACAAAAAAACACTTCCCTTTTAACTCAAAGTCAATGATTAGAGGCATTAACTACATTTGCAAAAATCACCCACTTTTGTCATATAACATAATATAGCATAATGACAGAAGTGACATGCCATCATATTCGCAGGTTCCACTCATTCTAAAAGGGAGGGGATTCATAAATAAGGACAGGGAGCATTAGAGGTCAATTTAGAATTCTGCCTATACCACAGGTCCTAGATCCAACTTTATCTGACCAGTTTATTTCACCCCATTTTACAGACCTCTCCACAGGCTGTTCGGGAAGAGGCCCAAAGCTTAAATAAATCATAGAGCTACCAATGATTTGGTAGGCCTCTCTCCCTAGGGATTTCCCGCATTACTTTTCCTACCATTTCTCCCACTGTTATGCTGAACTTCTTAAAAGCAGGGTGTGCAATGCTTTGCTTTCACATGACTACAAAAATTCAAACTCTGTAAAGTGGTAGTGCATGTGCCATTAAGCAATGGTAATCTAGAATGTTCTTGTCTTTTCTAATGAAATTTTAAGGGCAATTCCTTATTTTCTTGTAAAAAGTTAAATTGTAATCTTCTTCCATTTTCTCCATTATTGATACTCTACGTTAATGTATTTCAAGAGCAATAATTATCCATTTAAGATGTTTTGTCCTTTCACTCGATTGATTTTCTGGTGTGTATGCTAGAGTACAAAGGAAAACTTATTGGTTTCCTCTATAATATCTATTATTCATAACAGTGAAGAATAATTTAATTTCTCAACATTATTGAGTGAGAATACTGAAACTGAAATCAGTAAAAAGTAAACTTCAAATAATTTTAAATACTCAGATACCAATTGCTTCTTATAGCTTTATTTTTCTTGCTATCTTAAAAACTGATAAGGTTCCTCTCAGAGTACAATTCTGAAATAATTAAGGAAATGTAGGTATGCTACTTAAGGAGAAAATACAAAACATGACTTAGGAAAGAAAGTATGAGAAATATCCTTAACATCACAAAACTAACTGTTTTTTTGTTTTTTGTTTTTTTTTTTTCAATTCTCAGCAAGAATCTTCCCTTCATTTCCCCGGGAGGTGAACGGGCTGCTGCCCCGGAGCAGGCAGTACAAAGACATAAAACGAGTTGACTGTCCACAGCGTCAGTTTATTGCTGGGGCAAAAGCTATGGTGTGTTACTGGGGCGTGAGACCATAGAAACTCTTAAAAGACTAAAACTCTAAAGCTGAATGCCAGAACCCATTAGAATATCTAATACACATTAAAAATAACAACTAAGAGTCCTTGCCAAAATATTCACTGATTTCATCATTTTAGTTAATGTCATGCTGATAACAATACTGTTGATTATGAAACTAGATGACCAGAGGATTTGCTTTGTGTCCTCAAATGTCACATGTAGCATCTCACTTAATCTTTAGAACAAGCCTGAGAGGCAGATGCACTTGTTATCCTCATTTTACAGATGAGGCGTCGCTTAGTCAGTGACTGGCTTCTGGTCCCTCTCATGCCCAGCCCATGCTGTAGCGAATGCTGTTGGTGTCTAGCCATATACTGACTGCACTCTCAGTTTCTACAAACACCAAGGGCTTTCTATCTTCATTCATAACTCAAGCACCTAAGACTTTCTGCAGTCACAGGAGCCTGCATAGTTCATGCATGAACCAAGCCACAGGTACCACACCTTTGGGAGCTGGCCTTAGGAAATGGCAAATGTGAACTGCTAAATAAATAATTCATCTTTTTGCTTCCTTATTAAGACTTGCTGGGGGCATTCTATACCATGTCCAAGAAGTTCCAGAAGTAACCTGCTTCTTCACTCACTCTTTGATGGCCTCCTTCCTTCCCTGTCTTCCCTCACCCTTATCTCTACTTTCTGGGATTATCCCCCAAAGAAATTCCAATTCCTGTATCAGGCTCTGCTACTGGAGAACCAACCTAAAAAAAACATGGTCTTGTTTTGTATGACTGACTGCTAATAATGACAGGGAACTCAAGAGTTAAAGATTTTAGCCTTAGTTGACAGACTTAAGTAATTAATTGCATGTGGAAAGCTGTTGTTCCAGGAACTGGAATGCATGACTCCAGGAAGTCATAAGCAATTCAACCTTGTGCCCCTACAAGCAAGATAGTTTCTGAGCCATTGTGTTCCAGGGAGGGAACATCTGTGAAGCAGGTAAAGAATTGTTGATCAACAGATAAAGAAGTACTAGGAAGGTCACTACTCTTATCCGATTAACCTTTTTCTTAAACCCCTTTCCTACCCTTTCTTCTTCTTATAAAAAGGCTAGCTTGAGATGAAATGTTAAGGTGGTTTTTGAGGGTACATAATCCACCATCTTCTCAGATCATTGGCATCTGAATAGAACGCCCATAAAGATTTCATCCTTGTCTCTGCTTATTGGTTTTGGTAGTGACAGGCAGCATGAATGCGGACTTTTCTGGTTTCAATAAGACATCATTTCTTAAAAACTGACTGACATTTGAGGATTTTTAAACTTGAATGCACTTTTTTAGAAAAGCAATTTATTTTCATTCTTATAATTTATACTCGCAGATTTTATGTAATAAAGAAAAGCAAAGTTTTGTTCATTCTTTTCCAAATTTAATGAGAAATTATTCTCTTATAACTTCTTTCAATAGATAATGCATTCTCAAAAAAAAGCTTAACTATAAAATTTTGGAGTTGCTGCCTATGAATACATGTTGGTTCAAAACTGCAGTCCTTTAAAACTCTAAATAACTCAGCAGTCTACATTTTAAACATGTCTGTGTATGACAAACTGGTCATTCTTCAACTATAAAGAGAATTTTACTTCAGAAAGTAATTATAGAACATCTGCATATATTCACAATGGACAGAACCCACGCATAACAGAAAGGTAAGACAAATCACTGGGCGAAATAAATGATGAACCATACGCTAGAATGATAGAGAATGTCTTGTTTTCCCTAGAACCATTTTCTTTTCACATTCTAAGGTTGAGAGGCTTAGAGATGAGTTTACATAACAAACAATTGTCAAGCTCTAAGAAACTTCTCTTTTCTCAAGAGAGGATCTGTTTACATTAGAAAGATAAGCCCTTTTTCTCTCTCAGGAGTGGAGGTGGGGCTGCTACATAGCGGTTTCTATAGAAACTACAAATTGCATCCTTTTGGGGTTCATCCTCTACAGTACAGACCCCCTGTATGTGCAGCTGACATTTGCTCTTGCTGCATCTCCCTGAAGGGGGAGGGTGGGGCATGGAGAACCAATATTAATAATAATGTCTGATTATTTTTTAAAGATTTTATTTATTTATTTTCAGAGAGAGGAGAAGGGAGGGAGAAAGAGCAATGTATGGTTGCCTCTCACATGGCCCTCACTGGGGACCTGGCCCACAACCCAGGCATGTGCCCCGACTGGGAATCGAACCGGGACCCTCTGGTTCCCAGCCCGCGCTCAATCCACTGAGCTACACCAGCCGGGCATAATGTCTGATCTTTGATCTGGAAATATCATGCTTAGTATTAGGGTAAAATAAATAAATGTAGATATTAAACACTTGTCAATAAAATATTCATAGGAGTGAACCTTTACATTGGCATACAAGGGGCCTTTCCACGTGCAGACAGATTGCAGTAAATTTCTCACACGTGCTCATACCTGAAGTGACTAATATGTGTTCTTTCCACAATTATTGGAGCACCCACAGACAGCCTGCTTCACAGTATGAAAAAAAAAAAAAAACAATGTAAATGAAGCCACTTCAAAATGGAGTAGGAGCTGCCACCGGAAGGAACTACCTTGCACTCTAACTCCTCAAACCTTTACAAAGTTAAAACTGGGGAAGGTCAACTTTGGACTGGACCGAAAGCAGCACTGTATTCCAAACAAGTATTTGCAAAGCTAACAGAAAAGCAGAAGTTATAACTACAAGGAGACTGAAAATTAAAGACATTCTGTACAATTGGCATCTCTGTGTTAGCTTATCTGCACATCTACAGAAGTTCCTTCCTTAGCTTATCAACACCACAGAAATTCCTTCCTTCCCTTCATGTAACCATTCCCCTTTCTCATAAGAACCCATTACCTTCCTCTCCTAATTCAAACACTATGTGGGTTTCTCCCTAAATCAGTGTTTCCGAATGGCTATCCTGTTGGATCTCAGATAAACGCTTGCTGCTTCACTTTGGCCCTTTAATTTTAGGTTAACAATAGGAATATCAAAGTCAAGAAGATGTCAGCCTCTTTATCAAAGAACAACACATGAAGAATCACTCAATATTCCTTGTGTTTTCCTGACCTTCCCCGTAAAGAGCAACTATGACCAGCAAAGTACTAGATTTCTCAAAGACGCAGCAATACGAGCTCACATTCAGAGCTCCCTTGTGTCAGAGTCTGATGGCCATTGGAAAGGACTGTCGTTTATGGCATCTTGCCATCTACCCTTCGGCCTGGCAGAAGTGAAGTGGCCTGAGGCCTGAGTGAGACTGGAAGGACAGTTTGGTATCTGCCGGACATCACGGGCACTAGGAAGGGGAGCCCAGGATGGCTTCTCAGGATCTAGAAAATATTTTACATCTGAGGATTTCTGTGGTCTCTGTTTTGTGTTTGAGGAGTTCCATGTGCCTGTCCGCTGTGTCAAAAAGAGTGATCAAAACTCCTAGAAAGAAAGTATAGGGTGAGCATGTATTCATCACTGAAGCGGTTTGCCCTAGGAGGTGTTTTTTTCTCTTCCATACAGTTTGTGGCCATAGTTTCCTATTTGTTAAAATTATATACAGTAATTGCTGGGGTGATTTTCTGATTGTATATTTGTGTATGTGTGTGAATATGGCCAGTGAGATTCTTTAGACAGACATTTATGGTTGTGGTTCTCAAACTTGAGCACACATCAGAATCATCTAGAAGCTTTTTTAAAACACAGACTGATGGATACACACCCAGAGCTTATGACTCAGGGGCTTTGGAGTGGGGCCCGAGAATCTACAAGTTCTAAGTGATTCTGATGCCACCAGTCTGAGACCAAACTTTGAGAATCGTTGCTGTACCTGCCTATATTTTAAGAGCATCTTTAAAATTTAAGAGTGACTGTGCATGTTATAAGAACATCTAGTTAAATGAATAAATATACATTAAAAATAAAAGAAGAAAGAATCTAATTGCTACATAACTTCATGAGAATTTGAAAGAGATATTCTTTCCTGCAGACAGTGAGCTGAAGGTATATCTCTACTTTTAAAAGAACAAGCAATTGAACAAGATAACTTTGTATCCCTGAACCATATTAAGACAGAAGTTTTCTTTTTGGCAAAGTACTTTGCCTGCCTCCAGAGGAAATCAACAAGATTGCAAGGTCTCTCAAATTCTATGGAGCTCATATTCTTACTGGTCTTGAGTTTAATAGGTGCATACAAATTTAGAATAAGGAGTCTCAAATCTCTCTTCCCACATAAATGGAAGAAAAAGGGCTGGAAAGGAATGGTAGTTTTAGTTAAAATAGGTGTCTTGGTTACTAAAATAAAGCATAAACAAAAGACCTGCTAATAGCCTGCCTGTAAGGGACCGTTTTGTCTTAACACTTTAAACCATGAGCTAATGATTGTTAATATTACTTGGTAAGGAAATGTTAAATTATGTAAAAAAGTTCTTTAAATTGACAAATACTCTTAGTATTCCTGATCACAGAAAATACTTAAACAATTTAAATTATTCGTTAAGTTTGGCTAAAAAGACAGCTCAATGTATTCCCTTTGCCTGCCTGGAGTGAGATATAACGCAGACGTAACGTTCAGCTCCTCTAAATCAGTTTTATTTTATTAGCAATAATCGCGCCTCGGATAAACCTCATTGGCTACGATACTGCCACTGCGCAAAGCTTAAATCAGTTTTATTTTATGATAGGAGTCCTAATTAACTGCAAATTTGTAACTTTGTCTTACAGAACAGGTAGAGGATTTAATTGCACGAAAAATTTAACACTGCATGGATATAAATTTGTAGAAATACATTGGATTAGAATGAGTATCTTTATTTTTTTAAAGAATTAATTTATTTATTTTTAGAGAGAGGGGAATGGAGGGAGAAAGAGAAGGAGAGAAAGCATCAATGTGTAGTTGCCTCTCACATGGCCCCCACTGGGGACCTGGCCTGCAACCCAGGCATGTGCCCTGACTGGGCATCGAACCAGCAACCCTTTAGTTCACAGCCCATGCTCAATCCACTGAGCCACACCAGTCAGGGCAGAATAAGAATATCTTTATTTTAAAAAAATATAATTGTTTTAAACTTCAGACAATGACACAGGCTATTTCACATGGATTCACTGAGTAAATGTTTTACTATCAACTATTGTATTATTTTGTATATTTAAATCTGGAGGCAGAGTAAAGGTACCTGATGACCACAGAGTAGTGTTTTGTTTGTTTTTTAATAAACTTTATTTTTAGAGCAGTGTTATGTTCACGGCAACACTGAAAGTGCAGAGATTTCCACATACCCCTTCCCCGACTCAAACCTCCCGCGCCACCAACATTTGCTACCATAGTGGTGCATTGTACCAACGAACCTGCACGGACACGCTACTGTCACCCAAAGTCCATAGTGTACGCTAGGGGGCAAGGAGCAGTTCTTAGTTATGTATTCTGTCAATATGTAAAAGCATTTGCGACGTAAATAGCATTCATGTTACAAGGAAAAATCAATGCAATAAAACAGTACCTTATGCTTTATAAAATTAATTATATTTAATTTCTAAAGTTTATCATCTATCATTTCATACACATATGTATATTTAAAAGACATATATATTGAGGTAATTTAAAATTATTTTTTACAAATATCAGATCAATTGTTGCCAGGGGCTAGGAATTATAGAGAAAATCAATCACAAAGAATCATGAGGAAGCTTTTTGAGGGTATATGTCTGTCAAACTCATCAAACTCTAAGTTTTACCGTGTGTAAATTAACCTCAATAAATTTAAGTTGAAAAAAATTTTAAATTAAACTATTTTTAAAGAATCTTATGTATAGTAGACGACTGGTAGTTCAGAAAGGAAAATGGTCATTGGGTTTGGAGTCTGTTCTCAACACAAGGTAGTAAAAATTTATTTGCTTTCTGCAGAGCTGGAAGAAAGATTTGCCTTACCCAAACAGAACATATAAACTCTTAAATGCTCAGCTTTTATGCTGATTTTGAGTATTTTGTGACTGTTGTGAGTTATTTTTAAAAATAAACAAATGAAAATAGAGAGGGCAAGTTATACCTAGACAAACCTGAAGTTACTAAACTATCTGCTGTTTTACCTTTGGTGGGTTACTATAAAGTGTTGTCAACTCTGGTTAATAACACAGGCAAAGTTGTAGCTACTCTTTGTCCTTGAGCCCTCGTGTGCTTGCCTGGAAATTTTTGATGTTGCTGTTCTCCAAGGCCAGGCCCTAAATTTGGACTAATAAAACTGATAGGGTGTTTTTATACCCACACCAACTTTGATACTTTCTCAACACGCCAAAGACCTGCTCCTCACCTCGAAACCCGTCTTGTGGTGCTCAGGAGCACCCTGGCACAATCAGGCACAACTGCAATGTCCTATTTTTCTTACTTTTCTCAACACTTATCCTTGTGGGGAAACCTTTTTCCCTTTCTTCATGAGAATATGACTTCTGGTTAACTCGCAATTTCCCTGGCAATCTGACTCAATAATATGCCAACTATATTGCTAAGTGACATATAGTAAAAATGACCCTGGTTGGTAAATTCCGTCAGGGAGAAGTAGAATCGCCCAATAAGAATTATATCTTTGGGTTTCCCTGAGTGGAAAGATTCTCATACTTGGGCATGTGCCTGGAAACTGTAGTTACAAGAGATACTGGCTCCTGTGAGAATGGGGCCTCTATACCCAAGTGGCTTCCACTCTTTCTAAATGTGGATCCTGTCTCTTTCTATCTGTACTGTGTTACCTGGAGAGCCAAGGAAGATAATTCCCAGGTGGCTGTGGGGCTGCAGCCTAGACTGCCGGGAGGGATAGCTGATGTTGCTATGGACACCTGATGCTGTCCTGCTGTTGAGGTGTTTCCTGTCCTCTGTCCTCCCGAACAGGTATCAGTATGGCCTTGGAGAGCCTTGTGAGTTTGATGTTTAGTTAAACTTAACAGTCATAATTGCATGGGATATTGTTTTATGGGATAACAAAAAGTTTTCAAAATATAAAGACAAGCCCAACTTACCTTAACAATTGAAGTTTGCAAGGATTATATTATTCTTCTTTGGGAAAATACCATTCTTTGATATGCTGTTATATGCCCTATTCAGTCAAAAAGGGTGACACAGTGGCTGTCTATAAATTTACTTCTAGGAAGATTTTATTTGTAGTTTTAAAATCCTTTTATCAATTGGAGATGATTGTGAGGCTTTGGAGATTTACAAATGTCTCCACTATCTAAAATAGATGGCTCCCCTCAGGACAGTCATCACCTATTACAGTTATGCCCCATTGCTAATGTACTCACTTCCAGCAGGAGATTTCACCCTCTTCCATTCTGATATTGGTTTCCAAAACAAATTAATCAGATGCATCCAGACTAGCATCAACTGGCAGCCTATGTTCTCCCCTCTTAATGCCTAAAGGTCCCCACTCTTAGCTACTGATCAGACACTGTGTCTTCTGATAAAATCATGAGGAAAAGTCAGTCTCAGACCTTGGTGCTAAAGACCACTGAGGTGCTAAAGATACTCACGGGTGCAGTTTCCAAACATAAATCAACATCACCACCTTGAGTAAATTCCTGATGGACTGCACTATGGGACTTAAACATTGGAATTTCTAGAATTATTTTGCTCCAAAGAAAATGATTTTGTGAAAGTGGCCTGTTAACCCAGTATCAGCATAAAAAGAAATGGGACTTTGTGAAAGTTAACACATGTAACTGTAGTTATTTGTTTCAGAACATCGGTGGTATTATGTTAATGGTTTATTGTATGGTAAGTCAGGACAAACCCCTTCAGTCCTTTATCCTCTCTCCAGCCCCAAACTTAGAAGACTAAATTAGTGCTAGTTAGAATGAATGCCCTATCTTAAAATAATCTTAATCAATGGGCCTGTATCCTTATGCAAGTTTTGTTGTATCAAAGAATCATACCGAACATATGAACCTATTCTTAACTGGTATACTGTGCCAACTGACCTTTCAGAAAGTAAAAAAGGAGTAATTTTGTATATGTCTCATGATCTGACTTCAGGGAACATGTAACTAAATTCCTGAGGATATTTCTTCCTTTGGGCACAATACCTCCCAAACGAGGAAAATATACTTGTAAAACTTCCTTTATGCTCACACAAGTAAGGAACACATTCTTTAAGAAGTCTAAATGCGGCAAACCATTAATACAAGCTAATTAACCTCAGGTGAATTTAAGGATGACGCCTAATAAATGAACTCAGATCAACCTTTAAAATGAGTTAAGCTTAAAACCATCCTTTGTTAACAGAGATATTGAATTAAATTATACTTATTCTAAATCAAATTCCTCTATAAATAATCAAATCATATTTCAAAAAAAATACCACTGGCAAAGTCTATGCAGATTTTTAAGGCAATATGATGCATGCTGATTGGCCTTATCTATAAACTGCTGAGAACGGTGTCAGATATACATGGTGCCTTTCCCGGGTCCCTTTGCTTTTCATGGCAATGTAGCTATTTGCAAAGGTTCAATAAAAATTGGTCCTTTATCCTATCTAAATATAATTAAGCAAAGTAAATATGTCACCATAAAAGTATAAGAAATAGCATACAAAAGTAAATATTATTTAATTAGGTGTGTGTGACATGACTGCATTTCATATATGGAAACATCACCTTGAGAGTCTCTTTGGGAAACTGGTGTAGCCCCTGCTCTAAGGCTTAAGAAGTTCCAGATTCACATTTGGTGAAGAATGGCACCCCTGGGCCAGCCCTGGGAATTTTGAAGGTAGAAATACCTCCACGTGGGCAGTGCTGCAGACAGCCTGGAGAAGGGCCACGGCACCCTCTGCTTCTGGGTCAGAATAAACTAAGTGTGAAGGCCAGTATAAAAAGCTTTCTAGGACCATAATGCAGTCTTGGAGGCTTTTACAAAATCTCCAGTTAGAGGGTCACCCTCAGGTTTTAGAAACTGTATGGCTCTAACTTAAAGAGCAACAAGGGAATCTTTGTGTGTTGATGAGTGATGTCTTTTGCATCTATGAAAATATTTCAGGAAAAACAGAACAGAATACTGGTATTCTGCAGAAGCTTATATATATATATAAGGTCATAGACCACAGGAAATAGCTATCATTAAAACTGAGTCACTATGATTTTTTAAAAATTTTCCCAATGGTAGGAGGCTGCTGAAAGGAATCACATTAACATGTATATAAATAATTGTGTCTGTACAGGGTAAAACAAGTCTGCACTCAATTCTACCATCTGTAAGAAATGCCCAAAATGATTGACTAGCAACACCATCAATTCACGATCTTAACACAAAAATGCAACACTAAGTGGCTGTCAAAAGTCCCTCAAACCTGCTCAGAAACAAACTTTTCTCTGAGGATGTAAGCTGCATTCTTGTTCTGAGAGGAAAAAAAAAAGGAACATTCATAATGCTTAATTTGCTGATCAACTTCAATAGAATTAGAGTTTTTTTTTAGGAAGCATCAGTAATGTGCTATGTCTCTGAAGCGGGGCTCTGTGAGAATGAAACGGAATACTAGTAAAAATTATGCGAGTCAACAAAACCGCAACAAAAAAACCCTGCCCCCAGGTAAACTAGGACATAGGGCCATCCTACCGTAAAGGAAATTCGCAAGGGCCAGAACCAAAGGGACCCCGCACAGCAAACAGTGAGTGAATGCGTTGAGGTGGCAGCTGCTCTTAGGCCCAATCTTGGTTCGAGGAGAAGAACTATATGTAAACTCCGAATAGCATGCCTGATGCACAGTATGCACTAGAAACATGGCTGCGCCTTACCCACTCAGAGAATAACTCTCTAAGAGCTTTCCTAAATTACATTCTAATGACAAAATTGCTGGCAGGGCTCCTGACTTGAAATGGGCTTTGTTTACACTTAGAATACTGAATATATTTCAGTTTTATCAAGTTGATTTATTTTTGGAAAAAATGCTTTCCAATTCATATTCTCAGATCTGGCTATATTTTGATCGGTGTAATTTCTCAATTACTGAGGTTTCACTAAACCAGGAGAAAAGTAAAGCCTGGCAGAGGATAGCCTTCTAAAACCCTCAGTCTTTTCCCAGACCCCAGATTTCTATAATTCTTAACCACCTTGAAAACATTGTTCTCAGAACACTTGGAAACTTTCCTTTAGCATTTGACACATCAAAATCATCGAGTGGACATTAGGAGTTTCAGAGCGGACTGATTGAGATTCTCTAAATCTACTCAATGCAGGGATTTCTAACACTGTTATTAACAGCATCACAGTTAACTCGTTCACATGGATCACTTTTTTGATGATTTAAATTTGTTCTGAGTATGTGAAGAGAAGCGGTTGCCCGCTGTAGAGGGTTTACGTGGATTTTTCTAAAGATGTTTCAAGTTCTAAACCCCAGTACCTGTGAATGTGACCTTATTTGGAAATAGGGCTTTTGTAGATATAATTGAGAGCCTTGGGATGAGATCATCCTGGATTTAGGGTGGGCCTAATCCAATGACTGATGTCCTTCTGAGAGAAAGGAGAGAGACTTGAGACAGGGAGACACAGAGAGAGTGCCATGCGAAGCTGGATCGCAGTGATGCCCGCACAGCCAAGGAATGCCTGGGGCTGCCAGGAGCGCAAGGGGCACGGACGGATTCTTCCCCAGGGCCTTTACAGGGAGTGCTTCCCTGCCACACCTTAATTTTTTTACTCCTGCACTCCAGAACCATGAAATAATAAATTTCTGTTGTTTTAAGCCACCGAGTTTGTTGTTATTTGTTAAGGCATCCCTAGGATATTAAAACATCCTCCAAGACAAAAATTTCAAGAAATCAAATTGTAGGGAATTGCTATCACTAAACATAGCTATACAGATTGCTCCTGTTTTTCTAGCAATACAAAAAATCATGTCAAGACATTATATTCAACATGCGATAAGTGATAATATAGTCCTGAAAGGCCCAAACCAATTAAAATATAAATGGCATTTTTCTGATACTAACTAGACATGACAATTGTCATAGGGCTGCCAAACAAAACAAGGAATTCAGTGAAAAGGAGAATGCGCTGTTTATCTGAAATTCAAATTTAATTAGTCATCCTGTATTTTTATTTGCTAAATCTGGAACCCTACAATTTCAACAGAGAAACTGCAGATCTCAAAGTCACACAGCTAATATAACGTTGAACTTGGATTTGAAATTATGTGGTCAGGCTCCCCAAGATCATTTGCTTTCTAGTCCATCAAGCTGACATAACAAAACTTGGGAAAAGGCAGTACCATTTCAAGAAGCCATCTGGTTATTGTTCTGCAGAATAGGTTATAAAAATGGAAGAACAATGGCCAGTTTTAACCATTGAGCCCAGCTCAGTGCCTATTACATATGAAGGAAGATGCTGGAGATGCAAAGTTCAAGCAACAGTCTAGCAAAAAACTAAATGAGTTTTTCTCTTCCACTATTCTGTACAAGGGTAATATGAGACATAGGGGTCATAGGATTTTGGTTCTGCTGAGCAATAGGTGAGGGCATTATTGTGATGAATGTAAAAGAGTACAATATCTTCTAATTATAAGTAATACAAATATTTTCTTCTTACATTCATCTTCTTCCAAAATCCACATGGCTCCAAGGCATCATCAGCCTTAAAATCTCAATAGTTTTTTTTGAACCACCTCATCCAATCGATCTCAGGTGCTACTGGATGCTCTCCTGAACCATCTCTCATAGTTGGTTCTCCATTCCTTCTCCATTTCCACATCCATAATTATGGTTCAGATCCTCAAAACTATACTCCTACATAACTGCAGTACTTCCCGATTGGTTTTATCACTTCAATCTATCTCCATCTAATTATCTTATATGCATATAATTACATACATATAAATTCACAAACCTAAAGTGCTCCAGTATTATCTACATAATCACATGTTTAACACATTTGTTATTCACAGGTGGGTCTAAGATAAATTTTAATCAATCTCAAACTTAACTCAGGTTGGTTCCTCTGTTTAAATTTCTCTTCTCGTACCCATGCAATAAAAACGTCACGAATCCAGGCAAGTAAGTAAAATAGTGAAGCTGAATTGAAGTTTGCATTTTAAACACTTTGGGACGTTCTCACTTCCACAAAATAATACTTTTCTTAAGACCCCAGCCTTCTCATTCTACCTTAACACAATTCTTATTTTTAGCAGAGACATCTATAGAGAACAATTTACTCCTTTAAGAGAGAGAGTGGTGCATGCGCAGTGCCACCCAGACCTAAAATTGGGGAACATGATTGTGCCTGCCCTGTCCAAAGGGCAGCTGCTAGTCAGTTCAGACAACTGCCATCATGTCTTGCCAGAGTCTGAGTGGTATTTTCTCAAGATTACATTGACTGTACACTCTACAATGAGAATCCCATAGACATGATGTGCTTGTCTCACTACCTCCTGTCAGCAGGTCCATGGTGCCTGTCTGCCTCATTACTGCTGGTTAACTTCCACCACTTGGTAAAGGTGGTGTTTTCCAAGTTTCTCTGCAGTAAATTACTCTTTTCCTCTTTGTATTTCATATATGCATTTTGTGGGGAAATACTTGGGAATAATGAAAATATCCTGTTTTTATCATAATTTTGCACCTAAAAATTAAGCATCAATTGATGATTTTTGCCTGCCACAACCATTACAGTGTCGTTGGTTAATGGGTAGTTCTATATTTCTGTTTTTCCTTCTACACTTATTCATTGGAACTCTACTAGAAGGAAAAGCTGTGCCTTCTCTCCCATTTATTTATTTGTTTATTTACTAGTAATAAGTCATAGATACTTACATTATCCTTTGGCTTATAATCTATTATTGCTATTATTTATTTTGTTGCTGAACTTGTTCCAGCTGTAGTCATTAGGTCCTCCTTTAAGTTGGCTCCTATGTCGTTTTGACATTCTACCATTAATTTGTGGAGACTTCCTTACTTTCTGGCACTGAAGAATGTTCCAGGCTCATCTTGTACTTTCATTGCCCCAGGTTTGCAATCAACCATTTCTCCAGGAGCCCTACTTCCTTTTCTTGGGGAAATTGTATTTAGAAACCGAGATCTGGGCCCGAGGTATGTTGATTACTACTTTATCATTATACCCTTTGAGATTGCTGCTAGGGTCTCTCAGCAGACAGATCTAGAAAACATACACACACACACACACACACACACACACACACACTCCCACACATCTCTATCCATTTTAATTTGTATAGATCAATATATTAATTCATACTAATATCTCTTAAACAACACAGATTTCATCCCAGCTTTCCTCCATTGTATATTGTAACCTCTTCCTCCAACAGTAAGAAGCCCAGCACTCATCTGCAATACATTTACTTATTTGCTAGTTCTTAGGATACACAATAAGTAGTTTCAGAACTGACACTCATGCTCTAAAGTACGTTATTTATGTACAGTCATTTTGTCTTGAGTTGTATAGTTTTTTATCCCAAATACTGTTTTACATAACCACTTAGATTGTTTTATTCCCTATCCCCTGAGGTGTGGTTATGGTTATATTCCATTTTGAGTTCCTCTCACATCCTAGTTCATTTCATTCATTCATTCATTCATTCATTCATTCATTCATTCATTCAGTGGTGAAATATTGCCATGATTAAAGAGTTAGAACTATAAAAGAAGATTTACTCAGAGAAACGTCACTTTCTCATTTTACCCCATTCCATATTCTATTCCTGACACCTGTACTTACCTATATTATGTTACTAATCTTATTAGTTTCTGGAGTTTACCTCTGATATCCTTTGAACAAATGAGCAGATAATTCATCATTTCTTATACTCCCTTCTTTCTTACATGAAACATTCCATATTGTCATACTCTTCTGCACTTTACCTTTTCATTTAATTTTGTATCTTGTAACTCTTTCCATATCAATTACTAGAGATTTTCCTTAACCTTGTTTTACAACTGCATAGTGCTTCATCATGCTGGTGTACCGGGTTCATGCAGTCACCTCTCCCATTGATGGGCAGTTCATAATCACAAACAACACTGTGAGAAATCACTGTGTGTGCGTGCATTTACTGCTGCAGGGGGGCGCACCTAGGATGAAGAGTTTGATTCCCTGATATCTGCCTTATGTAACGGAATTGAGAGTACTCTAAAAACTGAAAAAAGTTATATAAATATAGCAAAATAAAACTATGTTACTAGCATTATTTTCTTTTTCTGATCTACCTGTAACTTCGTTTGAGACAAGTGGTTCAATTCAATAAATATTTGTCCTCAGTTACTAAATCCAATGTTTAATTTTCAAAATTTCCCCCATGTGTTTAAATTCTATATTCTAATCACACATTCATTTATTAAGAATGTTCTGATATGAACCAGTTTTTACTTAAAAACTAAATCCATTATTTGTATAGTTACTAGTCTACAAATACTACTTTGTTCTTATAGAGACAGGAAATAAAAGTTCCAAACCATAGTCCTAACCTGGTTCCTGCCACTCCCTACGTTTGGATGTCGTAAGACTGGAGGAGACAAACCAGATTATGTAATGCCAGGAACACTCTCCACGTTCTCTGACAGTGAGTTAGAGGCTTAGGGACTCTCCCCCTTTCTTGTGGGAGGAGTTACACCAAATTCAGCTTCCTTTGGGTATATGGGCTCTCAGAGCCCTCAGGTCTCCACATGCTGAGTAGCTGATATTTTGAAATGTGCAAATGATTCTATACAGTTTGTTTAGTGTCTATCTCTGGTCCTGCCTTTAACCTGGATTCAAGAAATCCTTAAAGGAGCCCAGGCTAGCTCATGAGATTTTCTTGGGGTGTGGAATCCAGGACCTAAGGAATTTTTGCTTTGTCTTTTCCTTCATTAAGGCCTACAATGACCTGTTTAACCCACCTGTCAGGTCCAACAAAGCTTCAGAAAATCACTTGCTGGGAATCTCTAAAGTCCTGGTTTCTGCAATTTTATCCTATTCAACTGAGCAAATCAATTCAGAAAAATAAAAATGTCAGATCTGCCAAAAGGAGACTTCTGATAAGGCTTCGAACACATGTCTCACCTACTTAACCAGTTGTGTCACTAATTATGGATAATGCACAGTCTAGGTTGTCGGCAGTTTTGCAGGGACCTTGCTGTCTGGGGCGGACCAGTTCAGTGTTTGAACTTGCACTACAATCTCTTCCTCCACGGTCACCGGAGTCGGATAATGTTTCAAACCACATCACTGAACCCAACCTTCTAAAAATTATAATACTATAGTTCATTTTTTAAATTTAAGCAACCATAAAAAAGTTTTTTCAGAAACACACAGAATAAGCTTCCAAGTAATGTTCTTATGGCCTTACCTCCTCGGTCTCGGGCAGCTAAACTTTGACCCCTTCTTAATGTAATGTCCAGTTGGTACATTCCGGGATCAGCCAAAGGAACATCTGCATTACTGGTTCCAGAAGTATTTATTTTCTGGGAAATGAGAAATATACAAAATATTATCTTTATTCTATTTCCTCCAATGGGGGGCCATATATAGTTTAATGCAAACTATAATAAGTATTCAATAAAATAAACCAACTCGTGAATTCATACATCATAATTACCCACTTCTCTGACAGTTTGAAATTCATGAAATTCTTTAAACTCAATAAAAACATGGCAGTAATGGGAATTCTTGTTTTAATTCAAATTAGAAATAACAAATGGAAAATGAAAAACATAATCCATGGGAAGCCCCCCACATAATTCAACTGAAAAGGACCAACATAAGAATAGTTTCTGTGGTAAAAATGCAATCAATGATGAACAGAACATAAAGGCATCCAAAAGGAGTTGGTTTCCATGTAACTGAGCTGAAAATTAAAATGATTTATTCAGGTGACTTTGTTAAAACTCCCTTATGCAAAAGGGCTCAAACTGGTGAAGTACACCCCTATATCTCTGCCCCAACATAAAATATGACATAATTATACAGAAATAAATTCACACAGCATTTAGATAGTTTTTGCAAGTAAATAATATAAATATAAATAATATAAATACAAAGCAGCAATATATAATGCTGCTTTCTATGGAATAAAAGTATACAAGCTATTTCTAGAATTAAATATCTTTGCAAGGCTACCTCTATAGAATATCTTTAGCAACAATATACTGTTTATTTAATAGGCATTGAGTTACAAACCCACTTGAAGAGAAATAACTGTATTAAAATAACACAATAGAAACATATAGTAAAAGTTATGTAGGTCATAGTTCATACTTTCTGCCATTTTGATATAGCTCTGCCATTTTGATATAGCAGGAAAATTAACTTTTTTCACATGGTTGAGATGATTTTAAATTATTATAATTCTTTTCCAATTCAAAAATCAATGGTCTTTTGTTTTGGAATAGTATGCATGAATAAGATAAAATATTAGACACCAGTCTGGCTCTTTAAGTTCCAAAGTTTACATGAAATACAACTATAAAGCATCATTTTGTTGGAGTTTCAAGACCATGATAAGAATCTTTCCTATAGGAGCAATTATCATTTAAAATACAAAACAGCACAACTTTGATGGATAACCCAAACTCGTCATTTCTCCTCTAGTAATAGTAAAATAGAATTCTCTTCTTCTCATGACTTCCCTGTTGCTGTGAGTGACGGCATCATCCCCCAGTTACGCAGGCTGGGAATTGATGAGCTAGCTTTGATTTCTCCACTTCCCTCTCCACCACATTCAAATAGTTACCAAATTCCATCCACTCCATTTCCATTTTACATCTCCAGTTGTCTTTGTCTTTTACTTATTGTTACTACTAATTTGGATCGGGCCTTCAAACAACCAAGGAGCAAAAGCTACAATGCCTGCCTCGCTCTTCCTGCTAACATCTAATTGCCCCTCCTCCTTGGGGTTACCAAGCATAACAATTTAGGATATAACCCCCAAACTTTTGTTCATATTCTTAAACAAACAAATACACATATATTCAGGTTTATTTTTATGGTTCAGTTTTCAGTTTTTGTTTGTTGCTAGCAAAGATAGTATTATATTTTGTATATTATTTCATAATTTACTTAACTTCAGTCATAGACACTTTTCTAACGACACATAGATTTATCTAGTTCCCTTTTATGTACATTATTTTCCACAGTGTTGGAATATCATAATTTCTTTAACTATCTCCCCACTGATGAATATATGAATTGGTTTCAGTATTTGCCACTACAGGGACCTGTGCTTTTAATTCTCTTAGGACACAAATTTTTTTCCCAAAGGTTTAAATAGTTCATGCTCCTATCGAAAGGTACAAGAGTACCTATTTCCCATATCCTAGCCAACATAAGTTGTTACTTATTTTCTAGTTTGATGGGCAAAAAATATCATCTCCCTCCATATACATTTCTTGAACTATGGTAAGTTGCCTTGAAACTAGTGTAAAGAGCAGGAGAGTAACAACTGTTCACTGGGCCACCCAGAAGATACATGGTGGAGAGAGAGAAAGCAACCAAGGTCTTCTAAACCACTTTTCAAAGAACCATTTGTAAGCGGGTCTAATTAATACGCAATTTTAAATTCAAATCCAGCAAACATTTGTTAAGCTACAAGTATGCTCCAAGCCTTTCATTAGGTTCTTTTATATACATTATTTCAAAATAAAACCATTAATAAATATTAAATCTGGATAGATTTACTTCTTTTTCAAAAATATGGAATAAAATCTATAGGAAGGGAGAAGTTTCTTTGGTGTTTTGATAGGTATCTTAAAAGTAGAAAAGGTTGAGCCCCGGCTGGTGTAGCTCAGTGGATTGAGCGCGGGCTGGGAACCAGAGGGTCCCGGTTCGATTCCCAGTCGAATCGGGGCACATGCCTGGGTTGCGGGCCAGGGCCCCAGTGAGGGCCATGTGAGAGGCAACCATACATTGCTCTTTCTTCCTCCCTCTCCTCTCTCTGAAAATAAATAAATAAAATCTTTAAAAAAAAAAGTAGAAAAGGTTGAATGTTCAGATATTTATATTTTTATAGCTTTCAACAGTGCTTCTTAAAGTCTTGAGCGAATAATTAAGACACTACCTGGTTTAATTTTATTACATTTACTGGGTGGCACTGCTTAATAAAATTATATAGGTTTCAAGTGTACAATTCTATAATACATCATTTGTATACTGCATTGTGTGTTGGCCACCCCAAGTCAAGTCTCCTTCCATCACCACGTATTTGGCCCCCTTTGCTATTTTCTACCTCTCCTCTTTGTGGGCTAGTTAAGGAATTTTCAAAAGTAATTTTAACTATAGTAGATTTTTCACTTTTGCTGTTTTAGAATTTAACACCTTCTTAAGAGATTACTTCACTGGACTTCAAAAATTGTTTTTTTAAAGCTTGAATAACACTCCATTTTCTATATGTATATGCATGTGTGTATCACATTTTATTTGTCCATTCATCTGATGACAGCCACTTAGATTGTTTCCACATATTGGCTGTTGCGAATGATGCTGTAATGAATAGCAATGCAAATATCTCTCCAAGGTACTGACTTCATTTCCTTTGGATATACGAGGTCTATCCAGAAAGTATCCAGAAACTATGGAAAATAGAGACATTTATTGAAGAACACACAAGATACAAGAAACATTGTACATAGGACAATGACACCTCAGTCTCCTTCACAGTAGGCACCTTGGGACCTCACACAGTTCCAATTGCCATCAGCTGCCTTTTCGTATTTTCCTGAATCTCATCGATGGTCTGAAATCTCTTCCCTTTCAAAGGTGATTTTAGTTAAAGCCAGAAGTCACAGGGCACCAAATCTGAGCTGTACAAGGGCCTGGGTGAGTTGATGTTTCATCAAAAAACTATGCATGAGACGTGATGCATGAGCAGGCGTGTTGTGATGAAGCTGTCAATCACCAGCTGCCCATAGCTGCAGCCTTCTGAATTATCTGAATAATTTCTGCAGAGGAATGTTCAAGCTTAACACAAAATCTGATGCAGATTCACTGCTCTGCTCACTCATTTTGAATGTGATGGTTACACGGTACTCATGCTCGCTCAACAGCATCGACCACCCCCACCGACTAGTACAGTGAAGTCATTGTTCACACATGCGCATTCCAGTCCACTCTCCTTGGCTGCCAGGTTACATCGATGTCTCACAAACTGTTCTCATTATATTAACAATGGCTGAACTTTTTCCAGACAGACGTCATATGCTGCCCTCACCCTCTTGTTCTCCATGTCTTCCTCCCTACTCTTCAAAGACTGTTTCATTAGCACTTTATATCCTTTCATCCATTATCACATTCTATCACAAATATCATATTTGCCATGCTAGACTGCAAAGTTTTAAAATCGAGGAACAGAGTATTTAAGGATCAACTAAGCACAAACTGTGACAGAGGCCATGAGAAGGGAAATATGTCTCTAAGGACACACGATCTAGCGGAGTAGACACATACATGGGGATCTACAACAAATTTGGCTACTCCATGGGCGGTTTGTTCCCTTTTCTTCTGTACCCAGCTATGGCATCTAATGTGGTTTACCACCTTCTTTCATGAGGAACCTAAGTATAAACTTAGAATCTTTTCAGTACAGTGCTCTAGGCTGCCATTACCAATTGATCAAAATTGGCACTAAAAATGAAAATGTCCACTCAAAAGCTCCAAAGACTGTAATGGAATTATGTCCACAGGAGAGCAGGAAAGGCCAACAGTTATGGGAGAAGATTCTGAGGAGTCCTCATAGAGATGCCAACAAAGAAGGGTGTGAATATATGGACGTTGATAAGAAAGAATGGGAATATTTACATGATCCCAGCGGTAAGTAGTCCCCAGAGGGTGCCTCACATGCATGTGTGAGCACTGAGGTGGAAAGGATGGCTGGTGCGCCTCGATGCCAGGCTGAGGAAGGTTCAACCCATGGGCAATAGGAAACCGTCACAGGCTTTGAAGGGAGAAGCCATATAACCAGGCCTCATTTGACAAACATGTACTGCCCATCTTTCATCTTTCCTGTTCTGGACTAAGTGCTTAGATTACAGAGATGAACAAAACTGGGCCTTTTCTCTCTGTAGGATGGAAGAGAATAGAGAAATCCTGTGGATATAGAACTTATTTAGAAGGTTTTATAACAGTGCAGTTTGAATCATAAGGGCCTCATCTGGTCAGTGGTAATGGAAATAAAAGATGAATTTGAGAGATCTTGCGGAGACCCAGTCAGCTGCATCTGTCAACTGACAAGATATGGGAGATAAGGGAAATGGATGGATGAGTCACCCAGAAGTGTGTGTGAGCTGAGCTCCTAGGCAGATGGTAACGTCAATAGTAGCAAGCAGAAATGAGTGGAGAAGCAAGTCCCTGGTCACCACTGTGTCCAGTTCCCAGGATACTCCCAACTCCATAAAAGAAGGAAGTATAGAACTTAAATAGATCTAGAGAGACATCCCTCCCCAGGTTCACTGAAATGGTTCCAAGAAGAAAACTGGAAGGCCAATTACGGAAGGATACTAGAAATGTAATTTTTTTAAATTATGAAGTACCTTTTTATAAACATTTATTCCGTTACCAAATGTAAGGATATATTAGGAAAGATGTATCTGAAATGCTAGGCAACCATACAGCTCTCATACAAACTTTATCATTTTAAATATTTTAATTTTTTTCAAATTTAACATTTATTTAGTGACTATTATCAGAACTTCAAATATACCTCTCCTTTCCCTTAACTGCCATGCTCCACACTTACATGTATGTTGCTATTTCTTGACCACTTTATTGAGGTCTGACTGACATGTAAAAAGCTATGTGTGCAACTGGATGAGTCTGGGGTAAGTGTACCCCTGTGAAGCCATCACTACCATCAAGGCCATAGACATACCCAGCACTTCCCAAAGCTCCTTCCTGCCTAATTTGTTATTGCTATTATTATTATCTATGTGTGTGTGGTAAGAACACTGAGCATGAAATCTACCCTCTTAGAAAAGTTTACGTATATAATATGGCATTGTTAACTATGGGCACTATGCTGTACGGTAGATCTCCAGAACTTACTCATCCTGCATAGGGTATGAAACTTCATACCCTTTGACTATGATCTCCCATGTTCTCCCTCCCCCAGACTCTGCCAATTTTAGATTCAACATATAAGTGAGATCATACAATACTTGTCTAACTGTGTTTGGTTTATTTCCCTTGACCTGATGTTTTCCAAGTCCATCTGTGTTGTTACAAATGATAGATTCTCCTTCTTTTTTTAAGGCTGCATAACATCCCATTGTATGTATGTACCAAATTCTCTTTATCCATTCATCCATCAATGGGCTTGTGGGTTGTTTCCATATCTCGGCTATTGTGAATAATGCTGCATGAATATGGGAGTGCAGGTGCCAAGGTCCTGATACAAATTCCTTTGCATAAATACCCAGAAGTAGAATCGCTGGATTATATGGAACCGCAAAAGCCTTTGAATGGCCAAAACAATCTTTAGAAAGAAGAACCATGCTGGAGGCACCACACTTCCTAATTTCAATCTATACTACAAAGTTGTAAGGATCAAAGCAGGTATGATACTGGCATAAGAGCAGACACATAGACCAAAGGAACAGAATAAAGAGCCCAGAACTAAACCTACACAGAAAAGGTCAACTGATCTTCTGTGAGGACACCACAAATACAGAGTGGAGAAAGAATAGCCTCTTTAACAAGCAATGCAGTAAAACTGAATATCCACATGCAAAAGAATGAAGTTAAACCCTTCTCTTACACCATATGCAAAAATCAACTTGACATAGATTACAGACTTAAATATAAGACCTGAGATCATAAAATGTATAGAAGAAAACAGGAGAAAACTCCTTGACATTGACCTTGGTAGAGAATTTTTGGATATGACACCAAAAGTATAGATAGCAAAAGCAAAAATATAGAATGTCTACAAAAAATTAAAAAGCCTATGCACAGTAAAGAAAATAATCAACAGAATGAAAAGATAACCTATGAAATAAGAGAAAATATTTATAAACCATCTACATAATAAATATTAATATCCAAAGTATATAAGGAACTCATACAATTCAATAGCAAAAATAACAAACCAACAACTTAAAATAAGGGCAAAGGACCTGAATACACATTTTTGCAAAGAAGACATACAAATATACAAAAGGTCAGCAGGTACAACGTGAGAAGGTGCTGAACATCACTAATCATCAAGGAAATGCCAATCAAATCCACGGTGAGATAGTACCTCGTGTGTGTCAGGATGGCTATTATTTTAAAAATAAAAGAGAAATACTACTGACAATATAGAAAAGAGGGAATCCTTGTACATCTTTGGTGGGAATGTAAAGAAAGGATAAGCTCAACATTTTAAATTCAGAGTTCTAGGCACAGTTAGAGGATTAGGGAAGTTTCTATGACAACACTCAGATCTTCGGGGCTGTTGAAGCCAAAAAGCAGATGTAATATTTGAAGCTGTAAATTATAACATAAGTGAAATACACAACCTTATTAGGTCACCTATGGGAAAGTCAGGAAAAAAGCTGTGGAAGAGATGGAGCCTGATCATTTGAAAGGAA
>PVJI01006703.1:0-84147 GCA_004026765.1 Micronycteris hirsuta | reverse complement strand
CCCCCCCCCCCCCCCCGTCTTGGTGTGCTGCAGCCCCGTGGGAACCGCCCCTCCAACCGCGGTCCTGCCGTCTGCTCACCAGCTCGCCACAGGGTCGCCTAGCACTCTCCCTCCGCCCTGGTCCTCCCGGCTCACCAGACTGGATGAATGTATCTTCTTTAATTCCTTGGTTGTCGGACTTCCTCTCAATTCGATTTTCTGTCAGATCTGGCTGTTTTTGGTTGGGTAAATTTCTCGTTTTTTCCTTGTTTGGTTGTGCGAGGAGGCACGATGCATTCACCTATGCCGCCATCTTGCCGGAAGTCCAAGAGCTATCATTTTTAAATTAACTGAAAATTAAAATTTGATGGAAAACTAGATGATAAACTTAAGAAAATTACCTAGAAAGTAGAATGGTAAAACTTACCCAGAAAGCAGAAAATTTTCCAAAGACATGGTAAATGCAAGGAATATTAAAACAAAATTAGATAATCCAGGAAGTCCAATATCTGATTGATATGAATTCCGGAAAGAAATAACAGAGGAAAGGGATGGGCAAAATTATCAAAGTCACAGTATAGGAAGGTAGCCCATAACTGAAGACAAGAGTCTCTAGTTCTCTAAGTGACAAATATGATGAATAATGAGACTCGCCCTCAGTCATGTCATCGTGACAAATCAGAACATCTGGAATAGATGAAGTCTCTAAACACTTTCAGAGAGAGAAAATGTCACATACAAACATTGGGAACAAGATGGCACAGAGAGTGCAGTCAATAATATAGTAACTATGCGTGGAGTCAGATGGCTGCGAGATTGATCAGGGCGATCACTTTGTAAGTTAGACAAATATAGAATCACCATGTTGTAGGCCTGAAACTAATATAACATTGTATCCTAACTATAACTGAAAAATAAAAAATATTTTTTAAAATAATAAAATGTGTATATAGGTCTTTCCGTTTTAATCCCCTTTGACCATTTTAGTATATATATGCATATATGTACACGCACATATATTCATCATTATTTATACACACACATCATTCTTTATTCAAACCTCCCGAAAATGTAGGTTCCTATTTATCATATTTCACTTGTAATCACTTTGATTAAACAACTAACATTACACTCCAGTTGTTGATCTTTCTTTCTTTTAAGCTAGGGTCGTCCGCTGGAATACAAGATGCTCAGCTTAATTTGAATTTTAGATAAATGACACATTTTTTCAATTAAGTATGTCCCAAATACTGCATGGAATATAACTTATAAAAAAGTATTCACAGTTTATCTGAAATTCAAATTTAATTGGGCATCCTGCGTTTTTATTTGTTAAACCCGAGAACACTATTTTAAAGGTTACCTAGGCCGAACTCACCTTAAATCTGCTTCTGCACCAGTCCAAAGCGCCACTGCTATTCTTCATCACACGGTCATTCTGCACCCTGAGCCCTCGTTTCTTGTGCCTCGTCACCCCAGGACCTCCAGGCTCTGTTTAGTCCTGAATAGAGTGCAGCCTCAGCCGAGAGGTAATGCTCAGCTGGTGGCATTTCCCTTTGCTGCCTGCCCCCTCAACGCCTGCCAACGTCATTAATATAATCTGTGCCTTGTAAAAGATTTGGTGACATTTAACAGAGAATACTAAATATGACTTAAAGTAAAATAGAAAGAAAAAAAAAGGGAAAGCCTTCCCATGGGACCTTCTCACGGAAATCTGCAGTCCCTAGCTCACGCCTTTCTCCTGCACTCCACGACCATCCCCTCCTCTTCCAGGCGATGAAATCATCTCCATTGGTCCCTCAGAAAGGACTCCCCTCACCCCTTTTAGGACAGTCCAGTTCCTACCCACAGGGGTGGGCCTCACCCCTCCCCTCCCAGAGGAATTTGTCAGGATGAGAACCCCCAGCAGTGGCAGACATATTTTCTGTATTGACTGTAGTGGTGATTACATGAATCCACACATTTGTCAAGATTCGTGAATTGTATACAGAGAACGCATGCATTTAATGATATATTAATGATACTTCAATGAAATGGATTTTTGAAAAATATCCCCCTAGCAATACTTTCACAAAAGCGTGAGTTAATCATTATGGAATCTACAATAACACTACAGGGACTTCAGTCACACAGCCCAGGATTTCGCTTTCTGTGTTGGATTTCCTCACAGCCTGCAGAGTCGGGGTGGAAGAAGCCGTCTTTTGGTTCTTGTGGTGGTCTTGCCTCTTGTGGGTATTTTTGAATAAAATACACACACACATCATCAAAATAGTACAATATAATCCACCTAAATATCTTATAGAAAGCAACATTATTTCGTAATCAACTTTTTCTATCTTGGTAGAACAAGTCAGTCATGACAAAAGCATTAGCCTCCCTATTCAAATGCATTCCATGTGAGGCAATATTAAAAATGGAATTATTAAACAGGAATATCCTCTGAACTGTTACAGGTGGGGTGGTGGGGTGAAGCAGGGGAGGTGTTTAATGTTGTTTTACAGGAACTGTCTTGGCTTCCAGGATTCTACTATTCAACAAAGGAAAAATTCCATTTTCAGCTCCAACCCTAATCAGGAAATCAATCTTCAAAAAAAATGGGGGAACAGCTGAAAAACTCACTACTCCACAGCCCAGAAAACACAAACAGGACAGAGAGTCCGGAAGCCCAAGCTCCACCCAGAGAAAAGCCATTTCTGGGTAAGGAATGATATGGGGCCAGGCATTTTGCAGATAATGCGTGAGGAAAGCAAACCTCTAATGCAGAGTGGGTACTTACAGTGAACCTTTTGAAAGCATGTAAACAGACTTCAACAACTTTCTACAAACTTTAATAAATAAATGACATCATCTTAAAGAGAGAGAAGAAAGCAGAAATAAAACAGTCTAAGACCAAATTTAGACAGAGCCAAAGGTCCCCCCAGCAAGCAAAGTATCAAAAGAAACAAAGAGATGAGGATTATGATTAGCGTCAGAATACTAAAAGTAACATTGACAACTGTCCTGAGCATTCACAATATGCCCAGAACTATTCCTAAGTGACGTACATGCATGTAATCCTCCAACAGCCCCGTGAGCTAGAGCTAGCATTAGTCCCACTTTGCACACAACGAAACTGAGGTGCTACACGAGACCTCAAACAGCTTGCCCAGAATCACACCGCCCCTGAGTAGCAGAGTCCACGCTGGAATCCATCACCACCTGTTTGCAAATCCTTAACTCTTACCCACGATAGTGTGCTCCACGCACCAAGAGGCACAGGAGCATCACTCTGGAGCTCATTAAAATGCAGAATCTCAGGTCGCACCCCCAGACCGACTTCATCAGAATCTGCATTTTAACAAGACCACCAGGTGATTCTATGCAAAGTGTCAAAAGCCCCACTGTAGGCCATTTAAGAAGACAAATCATTCTCTTAGTCTCATCTGAGTTACTTATGACAAGTGCCTTCCTGAGAATGTACTAAAAATGGGTATCGGAATCTATCAGATAGACTTCATAATTATTGAAAATAAAGTATTCCTTTTCTTGCAGGAAGCAAAACACATATTGCATAGTTAGGTTCTTTCAGTTTGCAGGCACTAGGGCACCCTCAAGTTACTTTGCAGCTCTGCTTTTAAAACTTTTCCTCTGAGTATCCCAACAGCTGAGCACAGCCCCCCACGCCCCACCCCAGAGGTCCTGGGAGCCCTAGCCTTTTGTCTCTCCCTTCTTTACCTACTTTTCCTTTTTGCAAACAACATTCATGAGGTATAATTTTCATACCAGAAGACTCAAATGTTCAATTTACAATTTAATGATTTTTTAATCAATTCACTGGATTCACTGATTTCTACAGCCATCACCATAATCCGGATTTAGGACATTTCCGTCACCCCAATGAGATTCCCCATGCCTATTTACAATTAATCCCCACACCACCTCCAGCCCCTGTCTCTATGGATTTGCTTACTCTGGACATTTTGTGTAATTGGAATTATACAATATGTGGTCTTTTTTTTCTGACTTCTTTCACTGAGTGTAATCTTTTTTTTAAGGTTCATCCCTACTGTGGCTGATAGCAGTATTTAATTATTTTTACTGCTGAATGTTCCATTGTATGGAGCCAGAGTCCTTTTTATTGTTTAACAAGTTTGAAAAGAAAATATTTTAAGCTTCAATATTTATCTTTAACATTCATTCAAACATTGCACATACCCATGTTGGCCTTAATAGAAAACCATTTTAAATGATGTATACGTTTTCTCTAATTTTCTTTTAAAACTAAATTGTTGCTCCAGCTCCCCTTAGGCTCCATCTATATGGGATGTATCATTTTGGATGAAGGGAGTTGGATGTAAGGAAGAATGCCTGGAGGAGAGGCAACGGGACCATGTAAGCCTTTACCCGTGTCGGTCTTTAGTCAGCCCCAAACGAGTTCTTCTGTAACTCACTTCAAGTCCCAAGATAAAGAGGCCAGCTGGCATAAAGAGAGAGCAGAATGAGATGGACCACCATGACAATTGCAATCAAAATTTTGGCCCTGGCTAATGTAGCTCAGTGGATTGAGCAGGGGCTGAAAACCAAAGGGTCGCTAGTTCAATTCTCAATCAGGGCACATGCAGGGTTGCAAAGTCCTCAGTAGAGGGTGAGCCAGAGGCAACCACACATTGATGCTTCTCTCCCTCTCTTTTTCCTTTCCTTGCCTCTCTAAAAATAAACAAATAAAATCTTAAAAAAAAAAAAAAGATTTTGAAGTCTGGACCATTTAAAAATTAGTGACATCACTCTTTTTTAAATACTATTGATTTAATAAAGGATTTTTCTTATTACACAGAACAAATAGCTACCCTCTACCTTAATATCCCAAAACTTAATTTTAAAGAGCAGCCCTGCCTTGTGTGTTCTAAAGTGTTTGTTTTTTTTTTGTCAAATCTTAGAAGAGCCCCATGATGCTGTTAATTAATTCCACAGATGATCAGCTCATTGTTCCCTAGCTGAGGGTCTATGAAAAGCACTATCAAGCCACCCAGTGCAAAGATCTTGCTTCTAATACCATTTCCAATAAAAGAAACCAGAGCTTCTTGGGGATATAGTTAATTTTAAGACCGGGACAAGAAATGCACAAGATGCACAAAAAGCATCTTGTAGCACCAGAAAATAAGGCACTCCAAAAAATAATAATGAGGGCATATCAAAGGGACACAAGAGCCAAGCTGAAGGAGCTCCCAATGGCCAAAGCTGGAGCGATTTAAGAAACAAAACACTGTGGCAATGAGTTAAAATCTAAAGTGTACAAAAAAAAAAACAATCCATGAGACCATACTAATATAAATTACTGAATAAATAAACACATGGGGGGAAAAGCACACAGGGGATAAATCTCCCATACAGAAGATTTCCAAATGTTTCATGTAGATACTCTTCTCTTAAGAAAGTAGAAGTTAAATTCCCCACACTCTGAGCAAGGTTAGTCACTGGCTGCAAATGAGCAGAGCATGTACAAGGAGAACGAAGTTATTCCACAAGGAGAAACCTGGGAAGCACTGCCTTGGCCCGGTGCTTACGGTTAACATCATCAATGGTAAGTCATCTTGAAAATATGCAGTCTTTAAATAATATTATGAGAAGAGCAGTTCATCTCTGTGGTCTCCCTTCATCCCCCAAAAATACAACCCCAGTCTAGCCATGAGAAAAACATCAGACCAACCCAGGCTGAGAAGCATTCTACAGAATATCTGGCCAGCACTCCTCAGAATAGGGAACATCTGAATGTCAGAGAACTGTCACAGCCAAGAGGAGACTAGGGAAAAACAACAACTAAATGGGGCACGGCACCCAAATGGGATCCTGGGACAGAAAAAGGACCCTCAATAAAAACTAATAAAATTGGAGTAAAAGATTGAGTCTTGTTAATAGCCACGTCTTGATGTTGACTCCTCAGTCGTGGCAAGTGCACCATAGTGATGTAAGATGTTAACACTGAGGGAAACTGGGGGTGGGGTGTATGGACACTCTCTCTACTCTTTGTACTTTTTCTGTAAATCTATGCTATTCTACAACAAATCATTTCATTTAACAAAAAAACATGTTACAGCCAGACTTCTTTCAGAAATCCCTCTATGGAGAAATATGGAGTAAATTAACCTACCTAACTACTGGCAACAGTTGTCTGAACAGGGAAGCTTTTGCTCTTTGTCAGGAGTCACACACTGTCCAGGCTGCTGTCATCCACAGCCAAAGGCTTTGAGCTACGTCATGATGGCACAAATCTATACAGCCACCTCTCCCCCGTCCCTATTCAGACACCCAGAGCCTGATAATGCTTACATGGTGCTGATCCCCTCAAACACGTGTGACACCAAACTGGACAGCACAGCTGCGTATAGTTGTTGGCTGTTATTATAATGGTTCAAATATCCAACACAGACCCATTTTCAGGAAGGCTGGTGTTTGTGAGTTTGGCCTCTTGGCTGGCCCTAGTGATCTGATTGGTCTTTAACACGGATGGATGGATGTTGTAAACCATATGTGTAAAATGTTCCACTGGCAAATAACCCAGTTACACCTAAATGGTCAGGGCAGTCTTGAGATTGATCGTTCAACATAAACTAATAAGAATAGCTACTCACATGTTGTATTTACTGTATGTGAGGCACTGTTCTACGTACTTTTGAAGTGTTGTCTTATTTAACCCTCACAACAACTGTATTAGGCAGGTATTGCTATTCCCATTCTCAGATAAGGAAGCTGAAGCACAGCGAGGTCAAGGTCCCAGGCAGTCCTCATTGCACACGATCTCAACGGCACGTGTGGTGTGCGTGCATTTCTGCTAACATAGTACCTTGAAAATCGCTGACTGCCTGTGAATGAACTCAGGCAATCCAACTTCAGAGTCTGTACACTTAGCCTCTACCTACACCACTGGTTCTCAAAGGGTGGTCACCAGACCAGCACCGTCAGGATCATCTGTGAACTCTGCAGAAATGCACATTTTTGACACCAGTCTGGAGCAGACTCAGAAGCTCTGGCACTGGGACCAAGCAATCTCTCCGAACACGCCTCCAGGGGATTCTGATACAAACCAGAATTGGAGAACCACTGCACCACACAGCCTGCTCCACGAACAACTCTTAGCAGACAGGAGGGTGGAAATCAGGAAGCATACAGTGTCCTGGTCGGGGCGCCCTCAAAGGTCATCCACTCTAGAGGAGCTCAAAGTTCCTTAAGCTGAGAAACAAGAAAATCTGCAAAAGTAGGTCAACTTTGTAGACTGGCTACTTTTAGAGATATCATCTTCTTTTAACATAGCACTTCAGTGAACAAGGAATAAGAAAAACATCCATTGTTATTTTTCTTAAAAATATTGCCCCTGACCGTTTTTTTCAGGGAGAGGTATCTTCAGACATATCTGAGTTTCCAAAGTGCTAGCCAGGGATTTAGCAGCAGGACACCAATTCTACTCTGCAGGTGAGATCCAGCCAGGGTCACCAACCAATGCTTGACATCTTTACCTCTGGTGGGCAGTCTCCCCTTCTCAGATACAGCCTCTGATGTTCTGACAGTGGTGGAAAGCATCCAACAACTCTCGTATTGCTCCTTATGCCCAGCGCTGTCGATGCCGTGGTTTTATCTGAGAGGCACACCAGATTGTCAACTTGCTTTCTTGAAAATAAAATCTCTAGGCTAAGATATTCAAACTACCAAGCCAGTGGTATCATGGGAGACCATTATAAAATCTTCTCTGAGTTAAGTCTGCATGCCTCAAAGAGCAAAAAATTAATATACTGTCGTTACCCAGTTGAGAGGGGAAATTAATTTATACAGAAACCTTTTCTAAGGCATGTTCAGACTGCCCGGATACCACGCCAAATGGGAGCATTATCTGCCTTCCTGAAATAATACACCATATGCCCTAATCTGGCAGACACGAAGATAATTACATGACTCTGGCAGAGCCAATATGCTGGCTAATAAATGGAAAAACGAGGACAATGCAAATCAAAGTTCAGTTCAATGGCTGTTCAGAATCGTGGTAGGGAAGCTACCTGCTACAATTAAACATGATGACAAGCAGAAAATCAGTCTCTTGCATAGATTAAAAAAACCAAAGCCTCTGTGAGGAGACCCATTTATATCAAGAAATATTAACAGAGGAAAGGGAGCCGTTTGTGGGCATGGATAGTAGTCTTGTATAATTCTAAGCCAGAGGGTAAATCCCTCTGTAATAATCCAGTCTTACAGGGAGTCAATGGGAGTTTTTCATAAAACCAAAGCTCAGAATGCCAAATTCCACACAATTACCTGCAATTTTAAAGCCAAGAACACTACATGCAAACCATGGTCTGAAGGTGAATTGGCATCAGCACAAATCTACTTCTGCCATTCCGACCTGAAGCCGTGAAAAGCTCTGCCCCACAGTAAAAGATCACCGTCTGACACCAGCACGCTCTTCAAAGCACTCTCTTTTCTAGGCAAGTAGTCTTCTTTTTTCATAATTATTTTCTCACAAAGCTACCTGGAATTCTCATGTCCAAGTTCCTTGGCCTTGATATACACTAAAAAGGGCTAAGTCACTGGAATTATCAAGCCTGACTCCACCTGACTAGGGATGAAAGATGTCAAAACAACCCCCGCAAAAGGCATTTCTTTTGCCTTGGAAAATACCCAACAGTGTCACGGGGAGGATTCTTTTCTTGCCATTTGTCTCTTTAGCTTCCCCACCAATAAGCGCCCTCTCTCAGCCCCAGAAAGCCTTTCTATCTTTAGAACAGAAGAACAAATTCTGTCCTGGTGATGAAAGAAACATCGGTGCGAGGGGCCTAGATTGAAGGCATCCAGCCCCTGACGCACTGTATCAAGAACCAACCAGAACCCTTATGCACCACTGGGTGAGATGTGGGGATGTGGCAAGCCCCGTGTGAGGGGCTACACAGTAAAAGCCTCTCTTGTCAACCAGAGCAAAACACCAGCCACTGGGAACATGAACCCTTGAAGAAAGAGTCCCTCCTAGAATGCGAACAAATTAGGTCCCATGAGTCACTCTTGTCGGTTAAATTCCAGGAGAAAGACAGTGACAGATGTGGGGGTGCCAGTGGATTTGAGCTCTGTCAGTACAAATACCTTCACAAGGAAGCCTGCATTGTAGAGAGGAAGGCAGCAGTGCTGAAATATATAGACATTAACAAGCTTGCCAAATTTGTTCTACAGATTAGTCCCAGGAAAGAGAGAGGAGAAAGAGATGTGGCCCTTGATCAAGGGACGACCACAGGTTTAGGAAACCGGGCAGAGGCTGACCAGGATGTCCATTCCGGGAGGCACAACCTTTGAAAATCATAGAAAAGGTTGTTACAAGCCCAGACATTTATCTAATACAACATCTGCCAAAGCATTTTCCACAGAACTCCCAAGAGATGCTTAGGGGGAGGAGCTTTATATTCCACTTAATTTGGGAAATGTTTTATTCTTTTTTTTTTTTAAGATTTTATCTATTTCATTTATTAGAGAGAGGGGAAAGTGGGAGAAAGAGAGGGAGAGAAACATCCATGTGAGAAACATCAGTCAGCTGCCTCTTGCACGACCCCAATGGGGGATCTGGCCTGCAACCCAGGCATGGGCCCTGACCGGAAATCCAACCAGTGACCTATGTGTTCACGGGATGATGCCCTACCCACTGAGCCACACCACTCAAGGCTGTTTTGTTCTTAGAGACTCAAAGTGTTCACTGGCTTAGCAAAGGCCCTGAAAATCCTGCAGGAAAGAAAGTTGTTCAGGCCCAGTTGGTGTAGCTCAGTGGATTGGGCGCGGGCTAGGAACCAGAGGAGCCCAGTTCGATTCCCAGTCGGGGCACATGCCTGGGTTGCAGGCCAGGTCCCCAGTGAGGGCCATGTGAGAGGCAACCATACATTGCTCTTTCTCCCTCCCTTCTCCTCTCTCTAAAAATAAATAAATAAAATCTTAAATTTAAAAAAAAAAAAGAAAATTGTTCAATGTTGTTTAACCCAACATTCCCTGACTTTTTTGGTCATAAAAATCCCTTTATTCTTAATACCTACATCTTGTGCCATTCTAATTATCTTTCATCACACTATATAATATAGTAGAATTTAATTAGGAAACAATTTACTTATTCAGTATTTTAATATTGAATTAAACAATAGTGCTCTTCTTTTCCAATACTGTAGACTAAGACAAGTTCCTTTAAAAAAAAAATTGGATTGGAGTGCCTACGAGGCTCTGTCTGATTTAAGTCTTTTTTTTATTATTGTTCTTGTGCCTGAGGCCAAGGTCAGACTTGCTTTTCTATAAAGACAAACATAAAAAACACAACCACACTTCAGGTCATTCTCTGACACTCTAAAACAACAATAGAAGACTCAGGACAATTCAGGGGGGCGGGGAGTATTTCTGAGAAGTGACTGATTTTGATTTATTTCTGTTCTAGTTTGTCTGCCTGCTATAGTTTGGCACAAGAACTGTTTTATAAAAAGGAGCTGCTGGGGTTGCTTACTCAGATTCATTTCCACTTAAAAGAAATCCCAAATGTGCAACTGTCATAATTAGTTCTCTCTACTCCTTGCCCCTCCATCGAGGACTAACTTACTTATTAGCAACTCAGTGCGGCTCGCCTGCTTTTCCCTGCCAGCTTCAGGCTAGTTATATTCTAGAACTGGCCCTAAATCCAGACTGAAAAGCAGGGAGCCTTCCTTTGAATGTTCCCCTAATTTCTCTCTGTATTAATCAGTTACTGTCACAATGGTGCCGCATAACAAAGTGCCCCAAAGCTCCGTGGCTACAACAACAAACACAAACTTTTCTCCCTCGAGTTGTCTGGGACAGTTCACTTTCTGCTTCTGGTTGGCTGCTTGGCTCTAAGCTACGCTTTGGGCTCAGGTCTGCTCCGTGTGTCTCTTCATTCCAGGCCTCGGGCTGAAGAGGCGGCAGATACCTAAGCCTTCTCACAATGGGTCACTGAGACTAAGAGGGTATGCACTTAATAACAAGCATTTTTAAGGTCCCTGTTCATTCATATCTGCTAACATTCTACTGGCCAAAGAAAGTCACGCAGCCAAGCCCAACACCAATAGGGGGCAAAGTAAGGGAGAGGGTAGTGTATGTTTGCTGAACGATTGTTCAAACTGGATCATGCCTCTCTTCCCTGGCGTCTCCTTGCGCTACATATCTTGAGGTTTCCTTACCCCTAACTGCTCATCTGGCTCTTGGCAACCTGGATGATTTTGACCACTCGTGCACTGCCTGCTTTCTAACTTTAGGGCATCTTCTGGGACACTAGCCAAATGCACAATGCTGGAACGGAGACCTAGGAGCCAAAATCAGGTCCAATGGGATGAGCAGTATGGGGGAGGAACAAACTTTCCTCTACCCTCTAGGTTCTTTTGGCTGGTCTAATAACCAAATAAACATGAGATAGATTAGCAAGAGAAAATAACCAAATTTAACACTTACGTATGTATGGGAACCTCACATAAATGAGAGGTTCAGAGACCCCACATGCAGGAGAGGTTCAGACATAGAAAGGGGGATCAGGTATATAAGACATGCTTAGCTGGATGAGATAAGGTGTCTTGGGTGCTCCAAAGGGTCATTGCAGGTTGATTAGAAGAGCAGATACTTAGTAAATAGAAGTTCGTCCTGCCCCATGGATCGGTCAAAAGAGGTTATCTCTGATACTTATTATGGGCAAGGCCTCTAATTCAAGTTCTTCTAGGTAGTTAAGGGATGGGCAGGAGTTTCTCTAGACATGACAGCTAAAGTTGCCTTTATCTCAAAACAATCTGTAGACCACGGAGACACATCTTGGGGTGGCTCATTCTGAACTCTCACAGCAGCGAAAAGAATCCAAAGTGGGCCCTGGCTGGTGTAGCTCAGTGGATTGAGCGCGGGCTGGGAACCAAAGGGTCCCGGTTTGATTCCCAGTCAGGGCACATGCCTAGGTTGCAGGCCAGGTCCCCATGAGGGCCATGTGAGAGGCAACCATACATTGCTGTTTCTCTCCCTCCCTTCCCCTCTTTCTAAAAATAAATAAAAATAAAATCTTTAAAAAAAAATAAGAATCCAAAGTGGAATGATAGTGGGTAGAAGCCCTGATATTAGGGAGTAGCAAGAGAAATATGGGGAAGCCCAACTCCATCCTCCATGCCAGAGGGTCCCAACACAGAAGGGAATAAGAGATGAACCTCAGTGGTCAGAAGCTGAATTGACCCTGAAACAAGATGGAGATCAGGGAGGCAAGGAGATGCAGCAGGTTCTCCTGGCTGGTTCCCCCTTGGCCATCATTTTCATTCTGGACTGTCATGGGCCAAATTTGTTACTGTGACCTATTGTCCCACCACAGGACCCAGGTACTCTGCCCCAGGGTGGCAGGCTGGTGATGGCGAGAGCCCTCTCCCCACTCACCTCCAGACTGCAGGGCAGATGCCAGAGGTGGTTTTGAGTTTCTTCTTCCAGCCCTCCCTGTGATTCAGAGACACGCTCCAGCATCCTTCCAACTGATTTCTCCTTCTCATCAAAGGCAGAGGTTCCTAGACTTTGTTTCTCATTGGAATCACCTAGAAATCCTTAAAAGGTGGCTCTCACCCTCAGGCATTCTGACTTAATTAGTCTGGGGTGCAACCTTGGCACCAGAATTTTTAAAACTCCTCAGATAATTCTAATGAGCAGCCAAGTTTGGGACCCACCAGTCTGAACACCTAAACGAGCCAATCAGACTATAACAAGAGTTCACTTTAAATCTACAGTGCAGCTTTGAATGGGCAGGAGAATACCCTAAACTGAGTTTGTGCACAGGAACTGGGGAGACCCCAATGGCTCTGCATAAGAAAATACAGGACCGTAATCCTTTATTCGGAAATCCAAAAGACTGAAAGTTTTTCAACGCTTAGTGGCAACAAAACCTGACCTGACTTGAACTCAGTTTGTGGCAAGACTCAACTATTTAATAACCTTTATTCATCCCACTTAGTGTGACTATTCATGCATTTTGCCAGGAAAATATTAATGTGTTTAATTACAGAGTGCTTTCTCAGACCCTGCTGGGGTTGTTACATAATACCCAGTATGTGTACCTTTCCACACTCTGAAAATTTCTGAACCCAGAAAACAATTGTGTGACCCCACCGCTGTGCGATAAGGGAATGTAGACTTACAAAAATTGTTTTATTGCTCCTTAGATATAAAAATCAGCGATGAAAAGAAGGGTATAGAAGCGAGTAAAATGACCAAACAACATGGCTTTGAGTGACATATAAAAACGCCCCCATCTGATGGATTAATTGGAGAAAAGGAGCACCTCTCAGTGAACACAGCCCCCAGTAGGGCCCACCGCTTGATAAGCAGACCACAGGCCGGACCGACCCTCACTCGCCGCCCTTGGCCAGACTCTTAGGTGCAATGCACGAACCACACAACCAGACAGGGGGCCTTGCCGAGCAGTTTCAACAGCCCCTGAAACCTGAGGTGTAGAAATGGGCAGAGCTTTTTCTAGGCATAAGGATGTCTAATATTCAGTTTTTTGTTGTCTCTATTAAGGAAATAACAATCTTTCTGCTGCCCAAACCTTGAGCAAAAGTTTGGGGGTAAAGTGCATAGAAGGTTCTACACGGTGTACATGCAAGGGGTGGCATGCATGAGATGCCGTGTGTGCACAGGATGGCAGGCACGGGAGGGCCAGCGTTCATAAGATAAGGCACTGGACTTTCCACAGACTGTTAAACAGGGTTCAGGCTAATTTCATCCAATTATTAAAAAGCACTGTCTACTATGAGTGACCCCAGCCGATGTCTGGGCTGAGAAAACATTTCACTGAAAATTTAACATGCTATATATAGCGTGTACTATCTCAGGTAAGTCTCACCATAATCCTAGGAGAGGGAAGGAAGCTAGGAGCTGTTAGGGCTTTTGCTCGAGCAAAAGGAGTTAAGTGGCTAAGCCAGTTATTCAACCCAGATCTTTCTGACGCCAAAGCCACTGCTCATAAACACTACTCTGTGCCTCCCTCATCGCAACTGTAACAGCACTTGGCATGGTGTCTGGCTCCTAGGTGTTCAAAGGCCATTTCGTCACTGTATCTGCAAAGGTGGTTTCCATTACCCACACTCTTGTGATTGCGGAACAGACCAGGAAAACTTCAGCCAGTCAGGACCCAGAGGTGCCCTAACTTATGGCCAGCTACACATAGAACCGTTTGTTTAAACTCCTATGAGAACTCAGCAACCAAAATGCACTGGTGATAGATATGACACGTAGTAAGCAACGTAAATAAGTTGAATGTATAAATATCCTGCTATTAGTGACTGTGGCAGAGACCACTGATTGTCGACTACGGCAACAGCTAAGCAGGCATCAAAAATGTATCTTCCCCAAATGGGCTTCTGCAGTGCTAGTTATATTCTGTTTCTGGATCTAGAGCTGGTCATATAGGTGCATTAAGTTTATAAAAACGCATTGGGCTGCCCTGGCCAAGTTGGTTAGAGTGTCACACGTACACTGAAAGGTTGCAGGTTCAATTCCCTCTCAGGGTACATACCTAGTCTGGAATAGAATAAAGAGCCCAGCAACAAATCCTCATTTATATGGTCAATTAATCTATGACAATGATTCAAGAACATACAGTGAGTTAAAGACAAGTCTTTTCAATTAGTGGTGTTGGCAAAACTGGACAGATGCATGCAAGAACAATTAAATTGGACCACTTTCTTACATCATACACAAGAATAAACTCAAAATGGATTAAAGACAAATGTTATATGTGAGACCATAAGACTCCTAGAAGAAAACATAAGCAAAAATTCTTTGACATTGCTCTTAGCAATATCTTTTTGAATATATCTCTTCAAGCAAGGGAAACATTTTTTCATTAAATGTATAGCAGAATTCACCAGTAGAGTTTTCTGGATCTGGAATTTTTTTGGAAGGTTTTTAAATATGAATTAAGTTTCTTTAATAGACATAGGACTATTCAGATGCTCTATTTCTTCTTAGATGAGTTTTGGTGATTTTTTTTTCAAGGAATTGGTACATGTTGTCTATGTTATTGAATTTATGTGCATTGAATTGTTCATAGTTTTTTCTTATTATCATTTTAAAATCTGCAACGTCTAAATGATAATCCCTGTTTTATACTGACATTGGTGATTTGTGTCTTCTTTCTTTTTTCACTTCACAGTATGGCTTAAAGTATTTAAATTTTATTGGTCTTTTCAAAAAAATTTTTTTCATTGATTTTTCTTTATTTTTCTATTTTCCTTTTTATTGATTTCTATTTTTACCGTTATTATTTCTTTCCTCAGCTTGCTTTGAGTTTATTTTGCTCTTCTTTTACTAGATGCTTGAGATGGAAATTTAGATTATATATTTGAGTTTTCTCTTTTTTAATATTTGCATTTAATGTTACAGATTTTCATCTAAACACTACATTGGCTGTATCTACCACTTTTGATGTCATATTTTCATTTTCATTCAATATTCAAAACATTTTCTAATTTACCTTCAGATTTCTTCTTTGACCCATAGATTATTTGAAAGTATGTGCTTAATTTCCAAATATTGGGTGATTGCTCAACTATCTTCTGTTATTGATTTCTAGTTTAAGTCAGTGAAGTCAGAGTTCATACTTTGAAATATTTCAGTTCTTTTAAATTTGCTAAAGATTGTTTTATGATGCAGCACATGATTGTCATGGTGAATGCTCTGTATGCTTCTAAAATGAATGTGCATTCTGCTATTATTGGGTAAAGTATTTTATAAATGTCAACTAGGTCAAATTGGTTGATGGTGTTTTTTAGGTCTTCTATACCCTTACTGAATCACCCTTTACTTTTTCAACCAATTTGTGGGTGAGAAGTGTTGAAGTCTCCAACTATAATTGAATTTGTTTATTTCTCCTTGTACTTCTATCTTGTCTAGTCTGATTTTGACACTCCATTCTCAGGTAGACATACATCAAGGATTGTTTTGTCTTCCTGGAGAACTGACCCTTCATCCCCATGTAATGTCCCTGATTTACCTGATAATTCTCCTTGCTCTGAAGTCTGTTTTGTCTGAATTAATACAGTTACTCCAACTTTCTTAAGCATTAACATGGCATACCTTCCTCATTTCTTTATTTTTAACCTGTCTGTGCCTTTATATTTCCAGTGATTTCTTGTAGATAACTAGAGTTGGGTCTCGATTTTACTTTTAATCCACTTTGACAGTTTCAGTCTTTTAATTGGTGTATTTAGACCATTTACATTTGAAGTGATTATTAATAAAATAAATTAATATTTGCCATATTTGTAACTTTGTTTCTTACACATTCATTTGTTGCCTTTCTTGTTTGTTTTTTTCTTTCCTTATTTTTCTCTGCCTAATATTGTTTTAGTTCAGCATTTAAATAAATTTATATAATGTTCTCACCTCTGTTAAGATATCAACTATAATTCTTTTTAAAAATGTTAGTGCTCTAGTCTGCTTGTCCTCTAGTTTGCAATTTACATTTACAAGTAATCCAAGTCCACTTTCAAATCATACTGTACTGCTTCACAGGTAATGCAAGTATCTTATAATAGAGTATTTTCAATTTCTCCTTCTCATCCCTAATAACATCATTGCCACTAATTTGCATGTCCATAATTAATCATCCAATATATTGTTGCTATTATTATTTTGAACAAACTAGTATCTTAGATCAATCAAGAATAAGAAACATAGAAGACTTTATTTTACATTTACAATTTCTCCTGTAACATTCTTCCTTCCTTTATGTGGAGCCAAGTTTCTTTTGTCTTTTTCGAGCCAAGTTTCTTTTAACATTTCTTACAAGACATCTACTGGCAACCAGTTCTTTCAATTTTTGTTTATCTGAAAAGCCTTTATTGCTCCTTTATTTTTCAAAAATAATTTCACTGGATACAAAAGTATATATGGGTGGTTTTTTTCTTTCAATACTTTAAATATTTTACTTCACTCTCTTCTTGTTTGCACAGTTTCTAACAAGAAGTCTGATGCAATTCTTATCCTTATGTCTATGCAGATAAGGCAGGTTTCTTCCTCTGACTTTCAAGATTTTCTCTTTGTCTTTGATTTTTTGCAGTGTCATGATGATATACTTAGGTAGACTGTTTCAGCATTTATCCTAGTTGTTGTTCTCGGAGCTTCATGAATCTGTGGTTCATGTCTGTCATTAATTTTAGAACATTCTCCGTCATTATTTATCTTGATTTACTGTCATCTGACAACGATATACATATCATTGTGGTTTTTCTTGCCCTTATCCTGCTTCTTGTTCTCTAAGCTTCCTGGATCTGTGATTTGGTGTCTGATACTAATTTAGGGAAATTCTCGGTCTTTGTTGTTTCAAATATTCTTCATTCCTTTCCTTCTTTTCCTTCTGGCGTTCTCATTTCATATATGTTACACCTTTTGCTATTGTCCCACAGATTGTGGATTTTCTGTTCCATTTTTCTTCTTCTTTTTCCCTTTACAGTTTGGGAAGCTTCTATTGACATATCTCCAAGCTCACTGATGTTTTTCTTTCTTTGTCTTTATTCTCCATTTTATTTATTTAGACGTTTTTTATTTTATTGATTTATTTACTCATTTATTTTGTTTCAGAGGGGTGAGGGATGTTCCCCAAAGTCCTTTTTCTTTAACATTATATTTTATTGATTATGCTATTACAATTGTCCCAATTTTTCTCCCTTTGCCCCACTCCACCCAGCTCCCTCAGATAATTCCCACACCATTGTTCATGCCCATGGGTCATGTGTATAAGTTCCTTGGCTACTCCACTTCCTATACTGTACTTTAGATCCCCATGGCTATTCTTTAACTACCGTATTTTTCAGACCACAAGATGCACCTAGGTTTTAGAGGAGGAAAATACGAAAAAAAAATTTTGAAGCAAAAAATGTGGTAAAATATTTAATAACATAAATAACATAATATTTCACCAATGTAAATGCAAACAGAACATTCAGACTATAAGACACACCCCCATTTTCCTCCCAAATTTGGGCAGGGGAGGTGCATCTTATAGTCCGAAAATACGGTACCTATTTATATTTCTTCAACCCCTCACCTCTCCACTCACTCCCCACTCTCCCCTCCTCTGGCAGCCATCACAACGCTCTCCATGTCCATGATTCTGTCTTTGTTCTTCTTATTTGCTTAGTTTGGTTTTTAGATTCAATTGTTGATAGAAATGTAGTTATTAATTTCATTGTTCATAGTTTTGATCTTCTTCTTCTTCTTAGATAAGTCCCTTTAACATTTCATATAATAATGGCTTGGTGATGATGGACTCCTTTAGTTTTTTCTTGTCTGAAGCTCTTTATCTGTCCTTCAATTCTAAATGATAGCTTTGCTGGGCAGAGTGATCTTGGCTGTAGGTCCCTGCTTTTCAGGACCTTGACTATTTCTTGCCAATCTCTTCTAGCCTGCAATTTTCTTTTGAGAAGTTAGCTGAGTGTCTTATGGGAACTCCCATGTTGGTATCCTACAGGGTCCAGGGGCACAGCCTCCCCTATCACCCAAGCTGGGTACTCAGGTGTGCCCTTTGTGTGGGCTGAGTATACCCTCTTCTTGTAGTTGAGCTTTGATTGCTGTTGGCAGGACAAGGGGAGGGATTTACCCAGGCCAGTCAGCTACAAGTACTTGCTGTGACCACTGACCACCAACATTTACCCTCTGTAGAGGATCAGCTCTGCAGGGGCAGTGTGGTGGTGCCCCAGTGTGGTCTGTAACTGTCCTCTGCATGCCCAGGCTGTGGGGTTACAGAGGAGGTGCAGTCCAAGGTCAGCCGTCACTTGTGTTCTACCCAGGGCCACCCTGCATGAGCTATAAAACAATCTGAGATGTCAGCTATTGTGCTATGCTTGGAGATTCCCAGGCAAAGCCAAGCTGTGAATCTAGGTTGGCTGTTCCTAGTACAAGGCCTGAGGCCACTTTGCAAAAGGTATGTGGGCTGGGGACTCACTGAGGTTGGGTGTTCTTGTTTGATAGGATTTAAGAAGTTTGAAGCGTAAGCCAAGACCAGCCATTCATATGGAAATTCATGGTTAACAGTTTGGGGGATCCATAGGTTGGGTGGAATGGAGTCTCAGGGTTGGCAAACAATGTTAGCCAGCTTGATGGAGTCTCAGACATGGCACCAGTTTGCCGGCTCTTTGGGGGAGGGTTTAGTGAAGGGACAGTGGCTTCTGCTCACCTTGATGCCAGACAGTTCAGTTCCTCCCTGTATGCCTCTGGTGCCTTTTAAGCTGCTACCCCCGTGCTGGAGCTCAGAAGGAATAAGTCTGAGTAAGTTCATGTGTGGATTCTTTAAGGGGAACTGCTTAGGACTCCAGAAGTTTCTTCCACCGACTCAATCCCTGCTAGTTTTTGTAGCCAGAAGTTGTGGGGACTTATCTTCCTGTCACTGGAACCCTGGGGGTCCTGGTGTGGGACTGGGACTCCTTGATCCCAAGATATCACTCCCAAATTTTTATCTACCACATGTAGATGTGGGAAGAACCCATTCCACATCTCTGACCCCCCTACCAGTCTGGGTGGATGTGGTTTCTTTAGCTCCATAGTTGTCAGACTTCCATTTAACTTGATTTCTGATGGTTCCGAGTGAGGGTTGTTCTGTATTTCAGTCGCAACTTTGATGTGGTTGCATGAGGAGGCCATCTGTGTTCACCTATGCTGTTATCTTGACTGGAAGGCTTCATTGATGTTTTTGGGACCAGTCTACTGATGAATCCATCAAAGGCATTTTTCATTTCCGTTACCATGTTTTTTTCATTTCTAGTATTTTGTTTTGATTCTTTCTTATTGTTTCTATCTCTCTGCTTATGTTATCCATCTGTTCTTAACATGTTGTCCATTTTTTCCATCACAGACCTTAGCTTATTCATTGTTGTTCTTTTTAATTTCTGGTGTGATAATCCCAAAAGTTCTGCAATCTCTGAATATATCTCTGATATTTACACTGTAACTCAGGATTTTTTGTTTATCTGTTTGTTTGCTTATGTGTTTGTTTTTCTGGGAGCAGCTTCCTGGCTTCTAGGAAACACCATTTTCCTTCTGCTGCTTTTCCAGCCATTCCAAGACTTTCACAATGAGTTTTTTTTATATTAAGTCTCTCTCTGTTTGGAATATCTAGAAAGACCCTATTTCCATTTTAGATATTGACTAGGAAAATAGATGGAGTAGGGCCCTCATCTGCGGGTCTCCGGGGTGCCATGCCTGGGCAGCCAAGAGTTCTTAATACAATTGGAGTAGAATGTATTCAGAAATATGTGCCTTGGGAGCAGCAAAGACATAAAAGTTGTCATGCAGTACAAATGAGAAAAGGAAACAGGAGTTTTAATCATGAAGCTGCTGGTGCTCTTATCTTGCTCTTAACGGCGGTTTAGCCTCAACATGATTTACACAGCTGTTAAATTAAATGTGGACTCTGTGCCATCTTAAAAAGTTTTTTTACATGATGTTTTTTAGTAGTTATGGGTAAATAAACTGTGGTACATCTGTACAATGCAATATTTTTCAGCGTCAAAAAGAAATCAGCTATCATGCCATGAAAAGACACAGAATAAACTTAAAAGCACATCACCAAGTGAAAGAAGCTAATCTAAAAACTCAACATGCTATGTGATTCCAGCTATATGACATTCTGGATAAGACAAAACTGTGAAGCCAGGACAACAATCAGTTGTTGCCAGGAGTTTGTGGGGAAGAAAGAATGCATAGGAAGAGAACAGGATTTTTAGGACAGTGAAATTATACTGTAAAATGCTATAATAATGGATACATGTCATTGTGCATTTCTCAAAACCCATAGAACATCCAACACAAAGAGTAAACCCTACTATAAACTAGTCTTTGGCGATAATGTGTCAGTCTAGGTTCCTCCATTGCAACAAATGCACCACTCGGGAGGAGGATATTGATAGTGGGAAGCCCGTGTCTGTATCAGGCAAAGGGTATATGGGAATTCTCTGGACTTTCCGCTCAGTTTTGCTGTGAACCTAAAACTTCTCTTAAAAAGCTAAAGTTGTTTGCAACAACAAGGCTAGACCTTGAGAATATAATGCTGAGAAAAATAAGTCAGACAGAAAAAGTTGAGAATTCTATGATTCCATTCATATGTGGGACATAAAACTGAACACAACAAGTGAAGAAACGAGAAACACAAATGAACATACAGACAGAGACACAGACAACAGCACGGCGGTTAGCAGAGGGAAGGCTGTGGGAGTGGCAGTAACGGGGAAGGGGGTCAACCGCGTGGTGACAGAAGATCATTTGACTTTGGGTGATGGACACACAATGCAATACACAAATTATGCATCATAGAATTGTACACTTGAAACCTATATAATCTTATTAACCAATGTTTCCCTAATAAATTTAATAAAACAAAAAGATATCTAAAAAAAATTGTGCCTGGCTGGGTGGCTCAGTGGGCTGGAGTGTTGTCTCGTACACCAAAAGGTTGCTGGTTTAATCTACGGTCGGGGCACATCCCTAGTTTGTGGGTTCAACCCCCGGTTGGGGTGTATACAATAGGTAACCAGTCAATGTTTCTCTTTCACATCGATGTCTCTTCCTGTCTGTCTCCCTCTCTCTCAAAAACCAATAAAACATATCCTCAAGTGAGGACTTAAAAAAAAAACTAAATTGTTACATTCACAAGGCTGTTGAATAAAAATTCTCAATTTAGGGATAGAGTCTTTGGTTTATTGATCCACAAAACAAAAACAGAAATTTTCTCACAAATTTCCTCTTTTCATGCATTCCCACAAGAGTTCAAACATTATCAGAAATAAAACCATTGGTTGCATTATCCAGCAAGCAAGACTGCTCCTTAGACAGGTTTTTAAATCTTCTGTTTTATAGAAATTAATCCTCCTACAAACATCACAGAAACTGCAAACTTAGCTTTGTATTTATATAAAGAGAAGGAGAAAAAGAAATACAGAGCAATATACACACACCATCTTGGAATGCAGCATCTTGCAAACACAATTGTATTTGCTTCTTCATGCTGAATCAAAACCACAGGGACAATCAGAAGTGAAATTAAATGACAGAAAGATAACAATATGCTTGAGTAGTTTATTATTTGTGCCATTCTGGAAAAGTATATTATAATCCAAACGAATAACTAGTAGTACAGCTGAATAACAGTATGTATCCGTGTATATAATATGTATATATATAGTTTATTTCAAGGAAAATAAATTACTTTAATGCCATGAAACTCCATTTCATAATTATCCTTTAAGTCAACAAACAAAATCAAACATTTTCTTTTCCACAATCTGACTTTTCTGCAGCTGTGCTTAGCCCCTGCCTCTGTCATGGCTAAGGGTTGTGAGCAACAGGAGCTGAATGAATATCCCAAATGAATATGCAAAAGAAAAACATTTCGATGTTAAACAGGTCACAAAGTCCTCTGGAGGGCTGGACAACCCTCTGAGATGACTCCCAGAAACAGTTCCCAAATCTGCACTGCAGAGCAAGCCTGTCTGATTAAGAAACGGTGGCCGCCATGCAATAATTACGCAATTCAAACCACTGCCACTTTACGCCAGGAATCCCACCTCTAAAGAGAGAGAGTAAGTTCACGTTGTCATTAGACAGGGTCCTCTATAGGAGAAAAAGAGATGGGGAGAGAGAGATGGGAGGTGAGGGCAGAATAGGAGGAAGAGGGAGAGAACACAGAAACAGGGAGGGAGATGGGATAGCAATCAGCTCATGTGATGATGGAGGCTTGGTAAGTCCAAAATCTGCAAGGGTAATCTGGCAGGGAATAGTTTTATAGTCCATTCAGGCCTTGAACTGTAGGATGAGGCCCACCTACACTGGAAAGGAAAGCACGCTTTATTCAAAGTCCGCCGATTTAAATGTGAATCTCATAGTAAACCTCCTCCCAGAAACTCCAGAATAGCATTTGATGAAATATGTGGGTACTGTGGTCCAGTCAAGTTCACACACAAAATTAACCCTCACACCAACCCAACCCCCTTCTGTTACCAGCTACTGCATCAAAATTTGGCAAAGACATGTGAATGGCACAGTGAATCAGTGGGTGTCCAGGCCGGGAAGAGGCTGCACACTCTGAAGGGTAGTTACAGAGTGTTTATTAACAGGACTGTTTACAGTGATGTGGGGACAGATGACGGCACGTCCAAGGACTAGCAACAGGGGAAACCGTGGCTGCCCCTACACCTGAAGGGCCAAGGGGAACAGTCAGTAGACATAGTAGTTGTTGGGTTTTTTTCTTTTCTTTTGTTTCAGACCTCTGGGGGAATTTATTGAAAGCAGCCCTCATGTACCAAAGGGATACCGAGCTTTTTTCCATCGTTGGCAGGTGTCACAGCTGGTGGTCCTTCTAATACTGCCAGTGGGCAGGCCAGACTGCACTGACCACAATAACCACAAGCAGCAACAAAATCACTGCTGTCATCCCACAAGATGCAGACTGCCTGTCCACCGTATCCACGCCCCCGGTTTCAGTGCGAAGTTTCTCACCTGTCTTCTCCACCAGGCTGCCAAGGTCATCACTGATCTCTAGGACTCTCTGCTATCTCTACTCTCCACTCCTGGGACGGCAGCAACAGGCAGCACTACTGGGCATAGATGGACTTGGGGGAATCAGCACCTCAACACACTCTCACTCCTCAATCCCCTCCTACTATTGCCTTCCACTGGCTAAACCCAACCAGAAACCAGAAACAGGGAAACCTTGGTGATATAGTCCATGCATGTCAGCCTCCTGCGGAACAGGGCAGGCAGAGAAGGAAGGGGAGTGATCGGGAGGCACAGACAGAAGCCCATCCCCCAGAGCCTGGGTTACCGGCCTAGGCACCAGCTGTGAGACATACCAGGAAGCTGAGGGCCAGAAGGTAAGATTTAAAAGGAGGGAAATTTCCAAAATAGAAGAAAAGTGTTCCAGTGATGCTGACACTGGGTAAATACAAATAAGACAATTATCCTTTGAACTCCATCAGTTGGGTATATCCTAAAGGTCACAGACATCTTCAAGCACCAGCCACTGCTGGGGCACACCCCTCTCCAATCTTAGAAGACTTGAAAACAGCAAGGACATTCCTCATACAAAGGCTTTTCCCTCCTCTTCTAGAATGCCCACGTCCTGGGACTGTAAGCCCTTTGCACTTTCTCCAGACCTACAGGTTCTCCCTTGGAGGACATTGGACATTTTCTGCAGTTATCTGAGGAAAACAAACAAGAAACAAGCATGCCTGCGCACAAATAAAACGTCCCATTTTAGCAAAGATAGTCTGAATATGTAGGTCAGCACCCAAATCTCCAATTTTATCTTAGAAATAGTCAAGGTCGAAGGATGCTGGCCAACACCAAGGAAAGACTCCAAAAAAGGATGCACAGCAGCTTCCTGCTATCCTCACGGCCGCTCTGGGGATGAGTCACCCACCCATCTGCAGTTTGGGGGCAGTGGAAACTAGCATCAGCCCTCCCTCCAGGTGTCTTCTAAAAAAACAAGACACCCATGCAAATATGACCTTAACGTTCAGTCCAGTAGCCGTGCTTATAAAAATAGACCAAGGTCAGAAATTGCCACTGGTGGCCTGCAGTTGTAATTTCTGCAGAAGTATATCGTTGAGCCTGCACGGTGTTTTCCCACATGGAACTCAATATTGTTTTTTAGTTGCCTGTATTTAAAAATTGGGACGTTCATAACCAAAAGCCAGATTGCCAGCTTCTCCTAAAATGTAGGATGCTCTGGGAAACCTGAGCCCATGTTCCAACAGGGCATCACGCAGCAAGAGCTGAGAAATAAATACCTGACTCCTTTTTCTAGGACGTGCGCTCTTCAAGTCACCACTTCCTTGTCCCCTGGAAACCGAGGTCAACCGCGAGTGGCTGATTGTCATCATAATTGCGCTTTTGTTTTTCTTAGTCAAGTTGGAAAGAAAACTATTTCTCACCCATGTCTCTATCAAAATGGAAGAAATTAAAGAAAAACTAAGAGAACCACATGTTTCAGAAAGTGGGGAGCCTATTTTTGTGCTCAGGTGTTGCAGCCTGCTTCACACACGGATGCTTTCGGTGTGGGCCCAAGGGATTGTGGGGCCGTAATACCTGGTGTGGCCCTGCCAGGCTCCTTCGCAGCCACTTTAGCCTTTGGTTCCTTATTTGGTTTGACTTGCTTTTCAAACCCTAGACATAAATTTCTTTCATTAAAAGTGCTACATGCCACCTGTAAGAACAGGGATGTCTAGTTTCTTATTTATTGACTCAGTATCCCTTCGACAAATAATTAGGGAGCACTATGAGCAAGGTGCTTACACCAGAGACACAGCGATGAGAAAGACCCACAGGATCTTGGCCCTCACAAAGGAACCATTCTCTGTCTAGCTGTTTCTCAGAAATGATTTGGAGGATATCATTTCTCATTTTTCATTGAGTGACTTCACAGCTTTTTCTTAAGCCAGCACAATGACCTGGAAAAGTATCCTTGTGTATGGTCATAAGAGTCTCTTTCTGTGAGAAGAACTCAGACAAAGAGGGAGAGGGGCCGAAATTATTTCACTGACCAGGCCCCAGATGTTCTCATTACTGTATCAGTCAAGATAGGCAGTTGTGCTGTGGTAACAAGTGACCCCAGTTTCAGCGGCTTATTTCCTATCTGTGCCGTGTGTCTGGCCCCCATCAGCTGTGCCGCTTCTCCAAGTCAGCTGCCCACTGGGACTGGGCTGATGGAGTAGCCTCTTTCTGTGACCTGGCCCCTTTGTAGCAGGAGGAAAGAGCTGGAGTAGAACCGCACAAAAGCCCTTAGATCTTCGGCTTGGAAGTCTCACACCCCACTTTTATTCCCATTTCTTTGGACAAAGCAAACCTCACACCCACACTTGACTTCAGAGGGGCGGGGTTATATAACCCTCCAGCAGGGGGGGCAGTACAGGGAGGGAGGGCACTTCAGGGAAGGACAACTGACATTCTGAGCAATACACAGTCTACCACAAATGGTCAACATTGGCCCCTCGGGACCAAAACAAAAAGAGAGTTTGGGCATAAAAGTCATATCTGCAAGAAATTGATAGTCTCCAGCCAGAAAGTCAAGTAAGCAAAGGAAGAAAAGCTCAGAATCGATTGCGTTCCCACGCCCTCACTGCAACAGTCTCGGCCACAGGTTTGCCTCACAAAGCAGATGGATGCCCACACTGTGTATCATGACCTGCATCCCAAGGTCAAGTTTCCCCTGCCTGTTCATCATAGCACAGTGACTGAACGGGAAGCGTAGAAAAATTGTTTTTGGGGGAGCTATTCAATACCTTCCTGACTCAATTGATTGATGAATAATAACTTCTAAAATTTAAGCTCCCCATTTCATTATAGTCTGAAATGAAACTCACTCAGCTTACCTGAAATCCTGGAAAATGGAAATGATGAACAAATGTCCTTTAAGGTCCTAAAATTGTCTTCCTCCCAAGTTGTCTTTCAGGCATCACATGTGGGGGTGGGAGGAGGACTCATTTCCTTTTGTAGAGCCTCTCTCTCTCCCACGGCTCCCACAGCACCCACAGGTTTACGATCTTAACCATCAGAAAGGTCTCAGTTCTTTCCTCACTCCCTTAGTAGGAGATGAAACTTGGCAATTGAAAACTATAATTACTTTCCACCCATGCTAATGCTTACCTTTTCTCTCTAAAAAATCACCAGTAGAAATTGTAAAACACAGATGGGAGAAGGCCGCCATGTGATTCCTAAAGATGGGCGGCGGGACCCAGAGGGCTGTAAGTACAGGAAAGCCTTGCAGGCAGGAAAGGAATCCTTTTATCCCCAGAGAGGAAGGCACTTAACCCCGATGGAGGTGAAGAGGGCGAAGGAATTCCGAGACTTTTAAACCAATCAGCGGGGTCTGCAGACTATCAGAGTCACAGTTTATTTTCATTTGTTTGCTTTCAGTCCCAGAGAGACACACATTGAAGGGCCCCACATCATTTCACTATAGACCACTGAATGTGTTAATTCCCCGAGAAAACACAATTAAAAATAGAAATAGTCTTATTACAGATCTGAGAACCTTTTGTCAGGATCCGAAAGTGGGTGGCCAAATGAGCTTTCTCAAATTTAAGCTTCTTAACCCACATTACCACTTCCTTTACTGCTGATTTCTAAACTCAGCAAGTATTTACCAAGCATCCGTAGGCTGTAAAGTGACTTGAGATGCAGAATTTACTTACCCACCAGGCAATGAAGCATTTGCCTCACGTGTAGCTCTGAGCAGGTGTCCATGCAGACAACCAGTTAAATAAACACGATCTCCTGCAGTCTTAGGGAAATCGTTCCCACAAAACATGAGAAGATTTGCATTTTTATTAGCTTGATTATTAACAGGAAAACCTAGAAGAACCCTGATAGAAAAGCCTAAGGGTAAAGTGGAAGTTTTCTTAAAGCCAGCACTATAAAGAGGGTCTTACGCAATGCAAAAATGGACACTTTTTAAGATGCCAATGCTACAGTCAAAAAAGAAGGAATGGCAGGCGCAAAGTCAGTCCACACACAATGAAGGGGTAAGTGCTGGAGATATAGACATGAGGAAGATGGATACAATTCCCATCCTTCATGGGACTTACAGTCTATGGGGAAAGAGAGACAAATATTGAGAAATTTGATGAGCATTGTGGAATGAGAGCTACACAGAGCTGTGGAATATAGAACAAACATTTAATATTGGGAAGTCCGAAAAGGCTTCCTTGAGGAAGTACCTTGAAGCTGAGACCTAAAAGATTTGTAGAATACTAATTAGAACCCATGGCAGCTCATATTACTGCCTATGGAGATTCTCACTCTTGTCAGCTCCCCAGCTTTGCTCCCAAGAAGCTCCCACCAGGTGTGGTGCATCCCAACCATCAAAACTCAGCAGCAACCCACTCACCTGGTTTAATTGCTGTCGGGGAGGGAAAGAATTTTCCTTCTTCCCTTGTAGGTTCTTTTGCTCGTCTAATAATTAAATTGATGCAAGACAGATTAACAGAAGCGGGGAAAAAAACAAATTACTTTGGTAAAGGTGGGAGCCTCATAAAAATACGAGAGTCAAAGGCAGCTAGGCAGGTGAAACTTATATGCCATCATGAGCTAAGGGATGGGATAGGGACCTGGCCTCAAAGGAGAGGAGGATAATTTATAGAATGAGAAGAAGAGCAGATGTTTGGTAATTAGATGTTTGCCCTGCCACACAGATAGGTCATTCAGATAAAAAGAAGTGACCTCTGGTAATAGCTCTCTCTGTTCTTCTGGGCCAGTCTCTTACCTAAAGTCTTTTAGGTCATTAAGTGAGAGGTGAAATTTCTCTTGAGTCTGTTAAGTCTGGATCGCCATCGGCTCAAAACAATCCACACACCAAACGGTGTATTTGGGGGTCACGTATTATGCCCCCCTTCACAGGGAATAAGACAAATGGAGAAACCAGTTGAGGATTGTTTTCAATCCTAAAAAGTTTAAATGGAAAACTAGCTCACAGAAGTGAGCTAATTTGGATTCTGTAAAATAGTTAGTCACCAACTTCTGCCAAGATCACAGGTAACTACACCTTCTCCTTCCCCCAGTCAAGAAGAGAGCCCTGTTTTTCATACAGTCTTTCAAAAATAACAAGGTACAAAGCTGTGGTTTTATCAATGGAACAAGAAGGAGAAAGTTCTTGTCAATTGTTTGACAAATGTATTTCAAATCTTTCCTTTAAGATGAGTGCAAGGAGAAAAATAACAGCATGTGTTATCAATAATCTATATCATTCTTACATTTAAAGATGAACTTGTATATGGCTCTTCTAAAATGCCATGGTAGAGTCAGAATGAGAGTATTTGATCCCCTATTTCTCATTAATGAGCGATTGCCCAGTTTAACCAGCCATACTCTAGTTGGCAAGCAGATGCGTGCACTTTGATCCAATGGACGAGGCTGGTGTGGAAAACCCTTAGCAACTGATTACAAGCAGGACAACTGCATTAGTGTTGCTAATTTGTCTTCCGAAGATATGTGAGCATAACAAATAAAAGCGTTCTTTGATATAATTCTCATAATTAGGATGTCTGTTGCTTCTGGGGGTTATTTTAACCACATGGAGTGTCTTCTTCATTAGCTACTTAGAAAGAACTGGGGATGGACCCAAGAAGACCACGAGAAATCCTATTACCGAAGTGTATTTTCCCATAGTGTTGTGATCACAAAGATATCTGGCTCCCTTTTCCTTTTACCTACGATAGGTGCCACTTGTCCCCATCCCTCTGCCAAAGGAAATTAAACCAAGTTCTCTCTACTAACTGAGAAGGCATTCTATTGATCAAAGCCACCTTAGCTGAGTCACATTTCTTATTCAGCCAAGAGCAAACCCACTCAGGAACCTTGTCTATAGAAAACACTTACTCAACAACCAGAGATGCCTTTGTTAGGTTAAAAAAAAAAAAGGCCATATAGGTGCATCATTCCTGGTGCTCTATGGTACGTGTCAACAGGCAGAAAGACTTCAGAGGAATTTGTTTCTGCCCTTTCTTAGAAATAAATGTAACTATAACTTAGAGTTTGGGGATCTACAACTCTAGAAGTGAACTTCTGGGTAACCTTACAGGTTGTGATACATTTATTAGGTGGGAATAGAAGTATATGAGTTATGTCTTACTCTTCTGGGGGAAAATATCTCTTGAGAAAATTATAGCAAAGCAACAGGACTTTTTATTTTGTTTTCTGTTTAAAAATAAATAACTATTCTGAGAGGATCATGGTGTATTTTGAGATTTTTGTCCTGAGATACCTGTATTTTACCTTATTTGTAATGTGTCTTGAACAATTATTATTTCTACCATCATATGATATAGGGATGGTAACTGTGTTCCCACTGGGGCCACTAGTCATCAGACTAGTCAGTATACTTTATTTTCTCCAAGTATTCGTAAAACATTTTTTAAAATTGATTTCTCAGTTATGAGTCCGTTGGATCCAGTGAAACACAATGCGTTTTCAACATTTAAGTCCGTTTTCAGCATTCTGTGGTTTGTGTTAGGTTCAGCCATTCTTCCAAAGAGTATACCAGCATATCCTTTGGATGACTTACTGCATTTCTTTCTTGACCTTCTCCCAACCAACGCCAGAAAAAAAATTCCCCCAAAAGCCGGATTTAAAATATAAATATTAGCTGCTAGACTGTCAACTCTCCAAATGTCAGTAGGATAAATAAAAGGCAGCAGACTGATAATTGGCAGAAGCAGGGACATACAGAATGACCCCAGTCTTTCTAAAGAGCTGTCTTTTGTCAGCTACCTTGACCAGGCCCGTTTGAAATGATCCAAGTTCAGATTCTGTTTGAGATATTTACAATTCGTTTCCGTTTATGTAGTTCTCTTCTTCAAATTGACTAACGGTCCCTTTCTTTTCTCCTTTCCACTATCTCTCTCACTGTTCTCTAGAGGTTTGGGCTTCTAGAAGAAACATGACTGAACTATTCAGAAGTTTGTCCATCACTCTAACAACAACAAAAAAAAATTTCCTTCCTGATACTTTCAAATCTTTTCAGTTCTCCATTATGTTTTCGATTATCTATGCTTTCTTTGCAATTTTCTTTTCTGTGAAGATTCATAAATATCTCAAATGTTCTTACTGTTTTAATACAGCATTAAAGATTTCCCTAGGGTATTATTCTTCCTACTCGTCCCAAACAAAATCTCTCAGTTTAAAATATCCCAAATATGAGAAATTGTTCTGATTTTCCCTCTGAACATAGGGAGGTTGTCTTCAGGAGTAAGAAATGGAGGGCTGGGCAACAAGGGTCAGAGCGAAACTTGTATTTTCACTTGGATTAGGTTTCTATTGATTACAGAAAACTTCACAACTTGAAACAATATGAATTTATTTTTCCGGAGTCAGAAGTCTGGTTTGGATTGGCTGGCTTCTCGACTCTGGATTCCACGGGTCTCAAGTCAAGGCGGCAGCCGGGTTCATTCCCAATTGGGGGGTCTGGGGAAGAACCTGCTTTCCAGAGCAGGCAGGTTGTTGGCTGGATTCAATTCCTTGTGGTCACAGAACTGAAGCCCCAGTTTCCTTGCTGGCCGTCTGCCGGGCTGCCCACATTCCATATGGTGGCACCTCATTGCAAAAGCTGAGCTAATCCCTTCACCCTCAGCCTGAGAAAATTCTGTTTGTGAGGCCTCATCTGATTCGATTGGGCCCACCTAGATAATCCAGGGTAATCTACCTTAATTACCTGTGAAAGTCCCTTTTGCCACGCCACATATTCACAGGATCCAAAGATTATGGCGTAACATCTTTGGGAGGGGGTGTTATGTGGACTATTACATCACTATATGTTTTTCTTTGCATTTTGAATTCATACCATTTGTATGTATTAGCTATTCAAAAATGAATAAAAAATCATAGGACATACGGAACAAGAATATGACAATATTTGTGGAACTTGTAGCATATTTGCTGAGTGCTTACCAAGTGACAGGCTCTGTTCAAGGTGCTAGATGGGTATCACCTGATTTAATCATCACTTGATTTTAATCATCACATTATCATCTTGATTTGACAAATGAGGAAACCCAGTCCAGAGGGGTTCAGTGTTTTGTCCAACATCACACAGCTCGTGTGTGTGACAGTGTTCCACACCCAGAGGTGGCTGGCAGCACCAGAGCCTGCTTCTAACACTAGGCAGCACTGCCTGCCCAGTCCCCAGCTGTGGGAAGCTCTGCTCTAATTCCTCCTCCATCTCTCCCTCTTACAGAGATTTCTCCAGGGAAATAAATGGCTGAGGAAGTGACTTGAAGTGCACGATGTTTTATGAGAGCCCGGGGAAAGCTTTCTTGTTCTCATAGATCAACACCTCTGTACGAGCCATTTTTCTGCTGCCCGTCCCAGGTAGGAGAGAGCCAGAGGCCACCACCGGAACCAGTGGGGTGGCCAGGCAAAGAAAGGCACTGGGTGCGATCTGTAGAGGTGGCAGGCTACAAATCACTTCCCTGCCTATCTCTACCTGCTTCTAAGTACCACATCTATCTATGACCCCAAAGGCCACCGAGTAGCTGGCTGGTGGTCTTCTAAGGCCTTCTGCCCCAGACCACCCCTCAGCTACCAGGAGGCCCCATTTTACCCCTGCCTACATCAGCATGCCATTGCAGAAGGGGTTGGAGGGCAGAGAACAGAGCCCCCCAACACGCCCCTCCATACACACGCTTCAGGCATCCTGCCCAGCGCACATGGAATTACGCTCTATTTTTCCAGTGATACAAGTAATTGATGTTCATTGAAGAAAATTATATATTATACAGTGAGCAAAGGGAAGAAATTAAGTTACCATATCTCTCCACCAGCACAAAGTCACTGTAATATATTGGTGTATGTGCCTCCAGATGCATATATGAGAGTGTGTGTGTGCATGTGTGTGTGTTGTGAAAAAAGAGGCAAAGAGAAAATAAATTGCATTCTTTTGGGGGGGAAAGCAGAAGCATCCTACATATCGTTTAACGCAATTTTATTTATATTTGTTATTTTCACCAACATTTTTTTCCTGTCAGTAGACACACCTCTGCGATGATACTCTTACAGTTCAAAAGCAGTTTTTGAAAATAATTTAAACTGAGTAACACATGTTCATTGAGGAAAAATGAGAAAATGCAGATAAGCAAAATAAAAACTGTAATTCTACCATGTGAGATTAAAATCCACATCCGCTGTGAGCACTTCCACCGTCAAAGTTCCTGAAAACACACTATTCCAGCCCTCCAAAGTTGAACACAGTTGCCAAGATTTGCTAGACAAGATTTTGCTAGACACACTTTTGCTAGACAGGCAGCAGCAAACAGAAGAGCAGCTAGACTTTTCTCACATCCTTGATTATTTCCTGAAGACTGAGTTAAGAAGTGCTGGGTCAGAGGACATGCACATTTTTAAGGCCACTGATCAATATGGCTACATTGCTTTTAGGGAGAGGTTCCAGGGTGTGTGGGGGGTACTTTTACCAGGCCCCCTCACCAGCCGTGGGTGGTATAATCTTGTTTAAGTCTTTCAGGCATCCCATACAAAACAGTTCAAAAGCACAAAGCTCTTCTGTGTCTTGTTTTGGGAGTACAGCCCTCGTCGCTTTTCTGGCATAGTGTTTTAATCAGACCCTGGCGCACTGCAAGGGACAGATATGTTCTTATGCAAGAAAAATCATGAAAGACACGTACATTTACAAGGAGAAAACGATGAAATTACAAAGGAAAAGACTACGGTGAAGAAAGAAATAGGATGCCCTTTGAAGCTGTTTCCAGAAGGAAATAGAGTCACCTTCATTTTGATTTCATTTTCTTTAGTGTCCGATCCCGAGGACTGCATTTGTAACTTTAAGACTGTGGTGTCAAATACCAATTTTTCAAAAAAAACCTGAACAGGCTCTGGACCCTCTGAATACCTTAGCACAAAGAAAGGGAAACACAGGAATATTCCATGCGCTTCTCTCTTGCTCTGCTCATCAAAAGACAAAGCACCTGTTCAGAAGGTTCATCTTTAAGAAGCTCTTCCTGTCTTTTGTGGTTTGTCAAAGCACTTAATCTACCACATGGGGCTCAGTCCAGCAAAGGCATTGGCCCATTTCCAGCAATTATCTGAGAAATTCTATTTCAAACACTAAATCTCCAGTTTTAATCAACTTGCAAATCCCAGTCACCCCCAACAGTGAGCAATCACAGGTAGGTCTGATGGGAGCAGTGATTGTGTCTGTGAGCCCAGAAGACCTCTCTCTCTCCGATCAGCTCTCACTTGGAAATCCCTGGCGTCTCCAGTCTCCCTTTGAATTTCACTGTTCACAGATAAGATATCTGAATGAAGAAGGAAATGATGCCCAGGTCCTGGAAGGGCTGCCAATTTGGGGCCAACTCCTGGTGTGGCCCTCGGGCTGGAGCTTGCGGAAGGGAAACCACTACTCAGGAAATAGATACAGGTTCCGTTCCTTAGCATCATCGCATGCCTGGCTTGACCAGACATGTTTTTCTCAGCTGCTCCAGCAGTAATAGTGCTGTGCCCGCCACCTGAGGGTAACCGATTCCCTTGTGACTTTGGCTTTGGTGCCAGCAACTATTTTAAGGTGGCATTTATCCAGAGCCCCGAGTTTAACCCCAGCAGTGCAGCCCTCCTGGCACTGCCAAGAGCTGCCATCTCACCGAGCAAAAACCCCAATGGCAGCGCTCTGAGTGCCCAGCAGGGGTTCAGGCTGCATTGTTACAACGAGTGGAATAGATCAGCTCTTAACTGTGGCAAGGAAAGCTCATTCATTTGGAACATCTGCACATTAAAAACCACACACCAGGAAGAGAATTCTTTTCCTTTGTAGGCGAATCTAGGAAAGACTATCACAGAACTTATCGTTTTATGTTATGGATTAAAAAGAAAAAAAAACTATTTCTGCTTTTTTTGAAAGTGTTGAGGTAGAAGGGGGAGGACAGAGGTCCTCCAAATTTGCCTTTAAAAAATGAGATCTTACCTCTGCAAACAGCCAGCACAGTTATTCTAAAGCACTTTATTGAAAATTAATTCTCTCTGTAGAAATAGTAACTGAATTCTAACCAAGTTACACTTTTAAAAATAGCTAATATTTATGTTCTAATTAAACCCAGAAAAAACGCCACAGGCATTGTTTTGAATTGGGTCAGAAATTAGGAAATCAGTTGTGCCGACACTACCGTCAAGCACATCTGCCAACAATTCAGCATCTCCCCGCTTCATGCTTCTCTGAACAGCAGGAAATGTGCAGCATTGTCACAGAGCTGCTTTCCTCGGCTTTGCTATGCAAGCATCTTCTACCTGTATTATTTTTCAGGGCTTCTTTCCCCTATCTTGCAAAAAAAAAAAACAAAAACAAAAACAAAAAAAAACTCTACCTACCTAGTCTTCTATCTACAAAGATTCCTCCCATAATTTGTTACTAGTCGATAAATTCCCCTTAGTTGAAATCTTAAGATTTAGGCCTGAGATTACTTGCATGGTGTTTTTACTTGGGTTTATGTAGTCTGGTAAACATTGAGAAACTGTACCAGGCAGGAGTTTCTACTCCATGCTCTGACATTGATGCAACGCGTGCCGCTGGCCAGGTGTGCTCTGAGGGGTGACTGACCCTGTCCACGCCCACAGGAAGCCAGAAGAGCCTGGAGTTCATGCTACCATCTCTGCCCCTGAAAGCGGTCTGTATTCAATAGCCAAGAATATGAAAACCTAAGGTCAAGATAATTCTGAGACATAATTCAGATTTCCCCAGTGGAATCAGGCTAGAGATACCCAAGAGTTTTGCTGGAAATCTTACCCCTACTGGGTTTCTTCCTGTTTCCATTACCTATCACTGCATACCAAACTGTCCCAACCTTCAGTTATCTATTACTGCTTAACGAAATACCGCCAAATCAGTTATCAATTGTTGGGTAAAAAACGACCCCAAACCTCAATTATCTATTGCTGAATAAGAAACTACCCCAACACCTAAAACAGTGGTTGTTTTATTTGCTCCTTATTCTCCTGGTCAGGAATTCAGACAAGGCCTGGTGGGGATGTCCATGGTGTTTGGGGATGAGCTTGATGGAATGGCTTAACTGATGTCCTATGTCACTGTCATCTGGGTTCATCAGTTCTCCTGTGGCCTCTCCATGTCACTAGCTGGGATTTCTTCACAGCTTGGTGATCTCAGGCTGGCAGAGTTTCTTACGCAGCAGCCAGCTACCCTTAAGGACAAGAGGAAGCTGCTAGGCCTCTTAACTGATAAGCCTGGAGTTGTCCCAGCGCCATTTCTGCTGTGACTGCTGTCTGAGGCAGGTCAGAAGGCCAGCTCTGCCAAGGGGAGGAGTAGAGCACACCTTGGCCGCTGGAGTGGCGCGTGCACACGGGGAGGGAAGGAATGGAGAGCAGCTCACACAGCCCACTCCCTTGTCCTGCCCACTCCCTCACAGGTTCCTCCTGGGGGAACTTTCTAATTGAAAACGCTTATACTTGTACCCAATCTACCTCTGGGGAACGTGACCTAAGACAGAGGTCATCCCAATCCAAAGGTTCACACTCTTCTCCCAAGGACTGTTACTAGAACAGGCCAAACCCAAGTCTCCATCCCAACACTTGCAAAACCCCAGGAGGAAACAGCGTAGCTCTAAGTCAGGAAAATCTCAGTTTTGGCTGCTCATCATAACCACCTGGCAGCTTTAAAAAAATTGTTCAGGTCTTCTACAAACCCTAGAGATTCTGAATTAATTGGGCTGGAACAAGACCTACACATGGGTACTTTGGGGGTTTGTTTATTTGTTTTTTATTTCCCCTAAAATTTCTAATGCACAGCCTAGGCTGAGAACCACTGTTCTAAGTATTGGCTTGGCCAAAAGTCTGCTTAGTTTTTTTTTGTAAAATACAAGACATATTTTTGCATTTTCACCAATAACTTTATTGATTTGGATATTCTGAGTATGTCAGCTATCCCCTGCTTTTGACTTCTAGTGGGTAGAGGTGAGGGGAGCTGCTAAACATCTGCCAATGCATACGACAGCCCCACAGCAAAGAATTATTTGGTCAAAATGTCAATAGTACCAAGAAACTTTGCAAACCACTTTTGACACATTCGATCAGTCACAGCACCTTCTCCACACACTGCACAAATCTTTCTTTGTGTTTCAATTGCATTTTTATCTTTCTTGAAACAATAAAGCATAACATGCCAAAAGTGTTGCATATTTTCTTCCATCTTCAATATTAAAATGGCTGCACAGAAATTCACCAATTTCAAGAAGTTTTTTTCAATGCATGTTAATATGACAGCTGTAACAATATAATGTAACAAAATTGTTTCAGATGAAGTTAAAGGCAACTAACCACTACTAGAGCCATCATATGGAAAAAAATAAACAAACTTTTTGGACAACCCAATAGTTTCAGCTGTGTTATGTTCAAGCTTAGTGTGTGTGGAGACAGGATTAAAATGCCACAAGGTGTCCTGAGAAGGGGGAAAAAATAACCCTTGATCAAATCACCTCCTGCCCTGGAAACAAAAATCTTATCACTGCCATCAAATAATGTGGGTTGCAAATCTGCTTTTCAAATCCAGTTGCTCAATTCCCAAGTCTAGGAGTGTAGCGGCCTCTGTACCTGTCTTGGCTGAATAAAAGTCACATATACATACTCTAGTTTTGAAAAACAAATTACGGTTACCGTGTACTCTTTGCCGTATGACACGTAGCATAGAGAATGTGATTCTTAAATCAACATAGTACTACCTAGCTTTCTCTTCATGAGGGACAAAAATGATCTTGGCTATCTCAGAGCCTGCATTGGAAAAGCATGTCTTCCAATGTCATTTATTAAGCTTCTAGGATGATATCTGCATATGAAAATTTCATAGTCTAGAAGGATACTTCAGAGTACAAAGTACCAATAGACGCTTGTCCTCACTAATTCCACAATAAATAGGACCGTGTTTTCCCTTTTTCTTGCTGAACTTATTAATCCTTAAATGATACAGAGGAGACAGTGTTTTAACTTCCTGTTGTTATATTTTCCTGTTAAATTTTATCCTTATTCCTAATTCTCCATTTAGTTGCTATAATCACTGGCTTTTATTCTATAAAACCTTGCTTTTTAACCAGTAAGATACAGATCAATGTAATACAAAGTACGTGCTGAGACAGGACTAGATTCTGTTCTTCCATGCATGGGTACCAAGCAGAGAGATGATGACCAGCAAACACGGTTTGAAAGAAACTTGAGCTCAGCCCAAACAGAACAGCCTCCTCTTTCATGGGAAGTAGCAGTCTTGAAATAATTGTGTTTCCGCGTTGCACTTGCCCGTTTTCCCAGGAATTTTAACACCTATGAAACGAGGAGATGTCTTATAATTTTCGTAGTTTAATTGGCTTTTTTCTTTCATGGTTAAAGTAGTGGTCCACCTTAAAGCTGATAACATCTTAGTTTAGACAACATATGGCAATCCACATCATCTTGGCCAAACAGAGAACTGAATAGGTTTCACATTAAATGCAGGTAGGTGAAAGCAAAGAGAAAAACTGAATTTTCTCTCTTATGTAGCCCCTTTTGGACCCTTCCTGGAGCAAACAAAGCTTGGAGTATTTTTTGCAGGCATGTATGTATACACATATATATATACATTATAGATATTTGTGCATATGTGTATATAGATAGATAGATATTGATAGATTCATATGCACATATATACTATCTCTCACCTATTGCAATTTCAGGCATATTGACCCCATTTAGAATGAAAGCTGAAAGAGACAATATCGAAAGTGTGGCTTCATGGTAATGTTACGGGAGAAACTCCTAGAAACTCGGTTCCTCTCACTGACACAGTAGAAAAATCACAGATCTGTGAATCTATTAGATGCAAGCAGGGTTTATTGGTGACCCGTTCCCATGGAAGAGAAGAGCCTAGCTAAGGTGGGGCTAGGAGTTGAAAAGCATAGGCAAAGCAGGGGAAGGGCAGCAAAAGTAAGGGTGTCCAAAGTCCAGGGTGGCCAGGGAGCCGAGAGAGAGTCCTTTGTTCTGAGGACTTACATAGTTGGTGGGATGGGGTGAAGAAGTTAGATGCTGACTGACGGATAAAGGTGATGCCAGCTTTCCCAGGGGGGTGCAACTACCCAAACGTAGGTATGTGTGGGCATCTGTTAGCCCGAGTCCTTATCTTGTTCCAGACCCCACTTGTTCATCTTGTTGAAAGACAGATAGGTGACAACAGGAGGCAGTTAATTAAAGTTGGGGCAGTTACCCGAGGTTATTTATGGGCTCTTTCTGTAAGCATTAAGGACTCTGCTGTAAAACAGATAGTGACCAGAAGTGGGCAATTGCCAAAGTTGTTTTATGGGCTCTTCCTTTGGGCACCATGGAACCTCTCCTGCATTCCAGGCCTTGAGGTGGAAGCACCGTTTCAAGGCTTTCTTTCCCTGATAGTGGAAACAATACATAGACTTTCAAGGGCTTCCCTCCTCCCATGTTAGCGTGTGTTTCTTGTGATGTTATAACACCTGGTGATATTATTGGACCAGGCTCAGGACTGCTGAGTTAGTGGGTGAGATGCATCTCCCTCCTCCTCCCTGCCTGGGTTTGCTCTCCAGTCTCCCTAACAGTAATACATATTGCAATTAGCCAGTTGGCACTTGGCTGAGTTCCTACAACACATTTCTCTGTTTCACAAAAGCAGTCCTTGGGTGTTTCACGCTAATAAGAGCTCTAAGCCAAACTTTCCTGAGGATAATCTTCAACATTTGTTAAATATGTGAATCCCAGGGCCTTTCCCCAGACCTTTTCATTCGGAACTCAGAGAGCAGTGTGTCTGGGAGACCATTTGTATGATTGACAAGCTCTACGGGGGAGTCGGGTGCACGCCACCACGGAACAACTCTGCACGGCTGGTTTAGAACTCCAGAGCAACATGTCATGCCCCTGGCACATCGGTCCTGAGGTTTCCCAAGCCCATCTGTGCAGCGCTGATCCTCAAAAGTCCGAGTCACGTGGTTGTAGGCTCGCGCTGATCCGTAGATGTATCCGCAGCCCATCGCTCTTTCACACCAGCTCGCTTTCTCGCGTGACCTGTCTGTTTTCTGCCCTCTGTGGGAGCTCCTTGGGGCCCAGAGCCCAGGGTATATGCTACAGCTGTTCCAAAAGTGTTCATTCAGCAAAAAGGAACTGGGGCCCAAAGTGGTTTTCTTAAAATGGTAAAGGGTCTAGGAAATTTGGGTGGAGTAGGATTGATTTCTTTGCCAAGTAATTTTCATTTTCAACAGCCACCAGGAAGCCACCTTTTTCACTAATGTGGGATTATACCCCAGCTCAACACTCAGGGCTGGCTCTCCACCTCCCCTTCATTTTACAAGTATTACAGGTAGTGGGAGGGGTAGGTTGAATGATGGCCGTCCTGGAACCTATGAGTATGTTACCTTACAAGATAAAAGGGATTTTGCAGATGTAATTAAGTTAAAGATCTTGAAAAGGGGAGAGTAGGCCGGATGATTCAGGGAAACCCAGTGTAAGCAGAAGGTCTTCTAAGAGGGACGCAGAAGGCTCGGAGTCAGAGACAGACAAGACAAAAGCACAGCCAGAGAGGAGAGAGATGCGGCACCACTGGCTTTGAAGAAGGAAGAAGGGGCTGCGAGTCACCGAACAGGTGACCTCCAGGAACTAGAGAAAGCAAACTAATGGCTTCTCCCCTTAAAGCCTCCAGAAGAAACACCAGCCTGCTGATACCTTGATTTTAGACCGGTGGTATCCATCCAGAATTTCAGGATAACCCGTGTGATTTTTAAACCACAAAGGTGGTGAAAATTTGTTATAGCAGCAGTAGAAAAATAATACAATGGGGTTTTAAATACCCTTCTTACTATAGAGCTAAAAATTCTCAGAACAGTGATCTCCGGGAGACCCAAGGAGCAGGCCTTGCATGGAACCTGAGAACCGGGAGACTGGCTTTCCTGTTTCTCAGCAGCAAATGGGATTAACCGACTATGACTCTGGTTCTTAACAACAAATGCCAAGGTCTCTGGGCCCATTCCAGGAGATGTGCTGCATTTTGTGACTAAACGGGAGAACTTCCCAAATCTGCAAGTCTCCCATTAAAACTCACTGGTGTTTGAAAGCATTCTTGCTTGCTATTGGGATGTGCATAAGGTTCTATTAGAGTTTAGGGGATAGAGTTTAGAAGATAAAAGAAAGTGTGCCGTTTAATTTCTGCCCTACATGAGACCATGAAAGGGACTAAACTGTCCCATGCCTAGAAGTTGCCCCAGGCACTGCCTTTTGCTGTCCCATTCACTTACCCTATCTCTTGACCCTCTGCCTCCGACTCCTTATCCATCCCAGTAAGATCATCCTATACCAATTCTTAAACCTTTGGAGTCTTTGGATGATTTTTGCCATCAGGAAAAGGGTGGAAACCTGGGGGTGAGATGCCAGATGGTGTCTGCTGTGTCTCAGCCCTACACTCCCCTTCTACAGCCGGGTTACTCCTGCCAGCGTGCAAAGCCGCAGACGCGTTCCCAAGATTTGCTTCCCACCTGGCTTCCTGCCGGATGCTGTGATGCAAGGCACCCGCAGCAGTCTGGGAGGTGAGAGGAAGAAAGAAGCCTTTTCTCTGTCGATCTGGCTGTGCTCTTGCAGAGGCAGCCGCCACAGTGAAGGAGCGCAGGGGCGGCTGCGGTTAAGCTGTGGGCGAGTGCAGGTTCTGGGTTCCTGCCAAGTCTGCCAACGCGGCTCTGGCAACAGCACATTGTCACTCTGAGTAACATTTTTTCCTCTTTGTTCTCTCAGATCCGGAGGTGGTAACTGCTTCCGGCACTTACTGATCTTACCTTCCCAATTTTTCTCCTCTACTTCATCTAACGCCTGAACAACAACCAGCTCCCTCTTGGAACACCTACGGTAGTTTCTGTTTCCCTGAGTAGATGCAGACTGATAAAACCCAGACTTTTCACTTTCATTGGCAGGGGACGGGGAGTAAGTGAAACCCTTTATCTACCTTTAGTATCCCGGGTTTTATGGATCACATTTCACTGGGATCAAAAGAATCAAAGTAGGATCCTGCCCAGAAAAGAGAGGTGGCTTGAATTTGCAACACGTCTCAAATCAGACTGAAAGCCAATGTTCCTTCTTCTATACTCATGGTCTTAGCTGGTTTACCGAGGGGGTTTCATGCATTGGTGGCTTATTATGGGAGTGCTACCAGCAACGACCTACAAAAAGAATGGAAGTAAGCAGGGCAGCAGGCAGCCAAGGAGAGATGAGACTGCAGGTACAGCCTCAGAGGCTGCTCTAGCCTGATCCGCAGGAAGCTCTGAAGCCTCAGAGCTTTTGTAACAATTGCACCGCTATTTTTTAAGGGCGGCCTGAAGAGGCCATAAACTCCCAGCAATTTGGCGCTCATAGCCTGGAACAGGCCTCTAAAGAAGACTTGCAGGTGTGAGCTTTTGGAAACAAAACTACCTTAAAGCAGGGAGAAGGCACACAGACAAGGTCAAAGGGACCCCAGGGGATTTGGCCAGAGCACGGACAGTGCCCCTGCCTGATTAGCATCCACCTGTGAAGAAGACCTGCAGAAAGGGATGGCCAGTGCTTCCCTTCTGCCTCCCAAATTTCTTGCAAGGTCTTCCATTGGCCAACTCGAAGCAATAACCAAAGAGGGAAGGAGATTCTGGGAAATGTAGTTCCCAGCTCAACCAAGTTAATAATAGAACAATCAGGATATTAAGCCTAGCTGTTTCAGTAAGTGGCACAAAATGTCCTGGTTAGAGTAGCTTTCCTTTTGCTAGAAGAGCCACAGGTAAGTGTTGGCAGAGGGTCCAGCGGTACCAGGAAGCACTGTTGACACAACTCCTCCATGTGGTCCCCACAGAGTATTCCATCAAATGGAAGAGGATGTTCTTCAGGGGGAGAGGAGGGTGTCCTGGCCCTGACCTGGGCCCTGGAATGTGTCAGACCAGTTGTGGCTACCGGTTCCGGTCCTCTCATTCAGCAGCCCCATCCCCAGCTTCCCTGAGCCTCTGATCCCAATTTTTAAGTGCTTATGTGGGAAATCAAAAATACCACTCAACGGTGATTTTTATTCTCTTCACATATTTAGAGGCATTGTGGTGTTGCTGGAAACATGGTCTCTGAAGCCAGATTTTCTGGGTTCGAGTATTAGGTCCATCCCTCACCAGCTGTTTACCCTTGACTGAGTTGCGTGACCTCTCTGCCTCAGCTGCCTCCTTTGTAAAATAACAGTGTCACTGCCTTCCTTAGATAGTTGCCGAGAGGATTAAAGGAGTTTATATGTGTCAGTCACTTAGAAGAATTTGTATGAATAACACATTCATTGAACTTCAATGGTTATAAGACACCTTTATTTAATGATTAGATATTTTTCTTATCTACTCTACAAAAGCATTACCCAGTAGGATTTGCTTTGGAACAAATTAGCATCATTACATGTGAGAACACAGTCAAAGTGCACAATAGTTTCAAAACATTCTTATTCCTACTTGTAACTATTTCAGAATGACTTCTCTTACAAGACAATCTTTAGGGAAATTTTTCTAATAAAAAAATTGTGATTATAGAAGGTTTAAAGGCCAAGTATGAGACGTTTGAAGTCTTCTTATTCAATTAATAACTGGCAAATTTCACCAACAACTATTAGCCTAAGTAGTGAGAACATAAAGCCATGAGGAACGTTTGCAAGTTTGGGGTTTTATCTGATGATCTCGGCAAGAATACACATGGATCCTCTCTGAGACATATGAACCTAGAGTGCCTCGTGTTCAGCCTCAGAGAAATACCCGGCGTTCTCCAGTGATCTGGTGTGCTGAATCACCATGGCCAGATCTTCCCTCTGAAAACACGCTGGGGCAGTGCTGGTGGGATTGCACCCTTGGTACAACCTCTTCAGAGTGCGTTGGAAATGTCACTCAACACTTTCAGGGCTTATACCCAGGGATCTACTGTTAAGTGTTTATTGTATAATAAAGAATTCAAATGGTCTTTGTCCCAGGTTTTTGGGACAGAGCCTCTAACCCTTGGAATTTCCTGAATGGTAGAAGTCGTTTGTCTTTCAAGGTGGGCTCCTGGGATCACACCTGAGTTTGTTAATGAAGTGACACATGGTGGTCTCCTAGAAAGTTTTGGGATGGGACCTGGCCAAGCCGGAAAGACCAACCATGAGCTGAGAGGGTTGGGGTGTTGGCCACCTGATACCAGCCCCACCTCCTGACCTCTGGGGAAGGTATAGGGTTGGAGAATGTATTCAATCACACGGCCAATGATTCAATCAACCACGGCTACAAAATGAAACCCCAGTAAAAACTCTGGAGCTTCCTGGTTGGTGAACGCCCTGGTATGCCAGAAAGGTGGTATGTCCTGAAGTCACAGGGAGAAGACACAAAAACTCCACAGTCAGGACCCTGCCAGACCTCACCTTATTTGCATTTTTCATAATAAAATTATAATGATGAGTGCAGTGCTTTCCTGAATTCTAAGTAATTTCAGCGAACTATCAAAACTGGAAGGGTCATAGGAACCCTGACCCCTTCAGTTAGTCAAAAGTGTGGGTGGCATCTGAAGTGAAGGCAATCTTATTGGAAACTGTACCCTTAACCTGCGGAGTCTTCACTAACTTCAGAGAGTGTCAGAATTGACTCAGAGTATTGCTGTGTTCAATAATCAGCTCTCTGGGAGATACAGAGGAAGTCCTACCTTGTAATATTTGTGGATTTCCATGATGGAAGTACTCTCACTGTGGCCAATTTCAAGTTACCAACATGATGTCACTGATCATGGAGTTAAGAAGAGAGGCACTTGATCTGCTCTTCATGGGCCTGCGCCAGTGGACTCCAGCACACTATTACTTATATCTTGTGATCAAGAAATTCCATTTCTCAAAATTTATTCAACATAGTGCATGAATAAAATGAAATGCCATGCAGGCTTTAGAAAGCATGAGGCAAATATATACTGATGTGGAATAATTTACAAGCTATATTATAAAGTGAAAAAAGGAAAAGGCAGAACAGTCTGCACTTTGCTACCATTTGGCATGACATGGAGGGGGGATATATATTAACTTGTATATATGTATACACTTTGTCGGGAAGGAATACACAGAACAGTAAGAGAGGTAGCTTCTGGGAGGGAAGATTAGGAGATTCAAATGAGAGTCACTACTTTTTACATATACCATTTAGCACCATTTGCATTTTTATGATGTCTATTTAAAGAATTAAAGCAATAGGCAATGGCAGAGAATAAGGTTAATAGGAATGACTGACAGTGAAGAATCAAGTGAACCCTCCGAACAAAATGGCTTTCGCTCTTTCAACATAGTTAATGCACTTCTCACCAATCTCTGCACACATCTCTGAAGGCTGCTTCAGGGACAAGGTGGCAGTGTTCACAGAGAAACTGCGGGCGCTTTCTCTGACAACGAGGTCAGACAGTGAGAGGCCTGTAGGGGCCAGGGAGGCACCATGAACGCACAGAGTGGCCCAGGTGGGGACCATGCCGAAAGGAAGGGTTCCCGTCACACGTGAACGGAGAGAACCACGGCTCAGCCGCTGCAGCCGTCGGTCTGCAGGAACGTGGGCCCGGTGTTGCCAGATCTTTAGATTTTTTCAAGAAAATTCAGAAATCCAAAATAATATGTAAAACTTGTCCACCTGTTTAAAGAAAGGAACTAATACAAATCTTTCAACAACATTATGTGGGCCAAATATGTATATATATTTGTGCAATATATATATAAACTTTATAATTTTTTAAGCGGATGGCTATGTACCTACCAATGAAATACAGAAACTTACTTTAGGCTGATCTTAGATGAGTAGCAAATATTTGAATCTGGTGTTCTAAGGAAAGGGATTTTAGCATCTTCCCCCCAAGTCCAAGACAATTCAACTGGGTGGCATTTGTAAAGGTCAGGGTCTTCATTCGCTTAGGCAGCTATAACAAAATACCACAGACTGGGTAGCCGGCAAACAACAGAAATTTATTTCTTACAATTCTGAAGGCTGGGAAGTCCAAGATCAAGGGGTCAGCATGGTGGCATCCTGTGGTGATGGCACTCTTCCTGGTTCATAACCTGGGTCATGCCTTCTCCCTGTGTCCTCACACAGGGGAAGGGGCTAGGAATCTCTCCAGAGCTTCCTTGAAAAGGACACTAATCCCATCCATGAGGGCTTCGTCTTCATGACCTAAGCACCTTCTAAAGGCCCCACCTCCTAATACTACCATCTTTGAAGGTTAGGATTGCAACATGTGAATTGTGGGGGGAGAGGGCGCTGGCGGACACAAACGTTCAGACTATAGCAGTTAATTAAGTCTGAAACAACACTTCTTTCCTATTTTCTTGACAGGATTAATAGATTTTAAACGCTATGAGAAGTCTGTCAAGCTCACTCAAAAGTGAGAGATGGGACTATGCAGAAGAAGACTCAAGATGGCAAAAAAGAGGTGTAAAGGAGGTATCCAGGCAAATACAGAGAAGGAGCCAGAGCGGGGAGGCCAGCCGGGGGAAAGCGGGAGGAGAGAACTGCAGTACTGACCTACCTCAGGAGGCCAGGAAGAGACCAAAGATGGGAAGTTCAACCTTTGTAAGGCAGTTTTGTTCACTGGGTTTTCTTGCTTTTTTTTTTTTAATTTTATTTATTTGTTATTAGAGAGAAGAGAAGGGAGAGAGAAAGAGAGGGAGAGAAACAGCAATGTATGGTTGCTCCTCACATGGCCCTCACTAGGGACCTGGCCTGCAACCCAGGCATGTGCCCTGACTGGGAATCGAACCAGGACCCTTTGATTCCCAGCCCGCGCTCAATCCACTGAGCTATACCAACCAAGGCGGTTTTCTTGCTTATTGATCTGCCTTTCTCAGTTCCCTGTGTCCCCACTCTAGTTTGATTAGAATTGTCTGAGTCCGTCAGTAACCGAATTACGACTAATTTATCCCTGCTGACTTAGATTCTCCCAGCACCCTGTTGATTGAATGTATGCTGATTTCCTGTTGTTCTAGCTTTTTAAACATCTCTGTTGTAAGCATGGCTACGCTTCTGTGGAATCTCAGGCCCACACGTATTAAGCAAGTCCCAGTGAAATGAGATTAATCATGGTATCTGTGCACTGCAGAGGGAGAGAAAATAGTGACAGTTATAATAATGATAACAATGGCAGCAACATTTATAATGGGCCAAGGGGCTTTGTGAGAGAGACAACCAGAAGTCTTACCCTATTACCACATCTGGGAAACATGCCTTCCTCCAAGTCAGGTCCATGCATAACTTCTCAGCGTCCAGCCATGATACATTTAAATATCTCCAACACACCATACCCAGTAGAACAATGCTAGAAAGGAAATAAGGGAACCAGAATAAACGCCTTTTTGGATAAAAGCAAAGAGAGAGAACAACCAGTCCTTAGCATATGCTATGTCCAGCCAGAGAAGACTGGCAGGAAGGACATCCTGTCCTTGGCAATAATGTGATGTCCTTGGTCGACCAATCTGGCTGCCCTTGGCTTTGCAAACAGAAAGAACTTTGCGTAGGTTATATCCTGTTTCTTGTTATAAGAGCCAGCTCGGGCTACACTCTGCCCCGTTCTTTCAGGACTTGACTGAAATCTGTAAGAACGAGCCGACTCACTCCAACACTATGACATTTTTCTGCTTACATCAAGGCTAAAGTTCCATGTTATTGTCTCCTCCCTACAGAGAAGGAAACTGAGATTCCGAGAAATTAGATAACTAAACCCGTCAGTAAGATGCAGAGCACAGATGTGAATAAGTCTATCTTACTTTAAAACTATTCTTCTCTCATTTTATTTCCTCTTTCATAACTTTTTAATTTCTAATTACAGAAGTAAGTAGAACATAAGGGCGATGGGAAAATTGGAATACACGAAAATGTGCTTTGTGTTTCTTGCCAGTCTCACTCTCTTTTGTGATTACACGCACACAAAAACACACAGAGTATTTCATTAGGATTTGTCAGTATATATTCTTTCCAATTCTCTGCAAAGGTACAGAATTCTCACCATGAGGCAAGAAAAATAATCCCAAGAATTTCAGGTTTCTAGCGGTTTATTGCTTAGGCAAGAGCAACCTAAATTACCTCAGATGAGCTTGTATTTCACTGTGTTAAATTTCAAATAACCCATTACCATGAATAATACAAGCACTAGAGTGAGATTTTTAAAATATTTCTCTTTCATGCCTGATTTCAGAATTGGTGCTTGGGTATAATGAATATCAAGTTTAACGAAGGTAAGAACAATTCTAGCCACCAAGGAGACAACAAAGAAAAAAAATTAAGGACAAATCTCCATCTACTCATTTATCATTCAATAAATAATTTTGAGCACCTTTTATGTGCCACGAATTTTTTTTTTTGATACAACACTGTATCAAATGGACAAATTTCCTGCTCTCAGGGAGTTTACACTTTAAGAAGGAGTCACAAACAATACACAAATAAATGGAGACAGTGTTAGGTTGTGATAAGCACTGTGGAGAAAAACACAGCAGAATAAAAGGAATGGGAAATGCTGAGGAATGAAGTGCTGCCTTCTATGAAGTATATCAGTCTGCTTGGGTGGTCATAATAAAATGCCATAGACAGGGTGGCTTCATCCATGGAAATTTATTTATTTTCTCACAGTTTTGGAGGCTAAAAGTCCAGAGCAAGATCCCAGCCAATTCGGTGTCTGGTGAGAGCTCTCTTCCGGGCTTGCAGACAGCCATCATTTCTGCCTGTCCTCACATGACCTTCCTTTGGTGCAAACGTTCTGGTGTCTCTTTTTATAAGGACACTAATCCTCTCGGATCAGGGCTCCACCTTTATGACCTCACTTAACCTTAATTACTTTCTTATTCTAAATGCAGCCACAGTGGGAAGGTTAGGGGTTCAACATATGAATTAGGGGGGCAGTCGTGGGGGAAATACACATACATTTAGACAGTAATATGTAGGATAGTCAGAAAAGGCATTTCTGATAAGAGTCAGTAGCTAGCTTTCAAGATGGCCCTGGGGGTGCTTCATGTACCCTTGTGCAGTCTTCTCACACAATAAACCAGGGCTGGGTCTGTGCAGTAGAATACAGCAGAGATTAAGGTATTTGACTTCTGAGACTGGCTCATAAAAGGCACTGAAGCTTCCACTTTGCTTTTTTGGATCACTCACCCAGGGACAAGTCAGCCACCATGGCACGAAGACACCCAAACAGCCTTGAGAGAGGCCCACATGGAGAGGAATTCAGACAACCCACCCATAGCACCAATAACTGCAAATGAACCACCTGGAAAGCGGACCCTCCAGTCTTCAGATGACTTTAGCTCCAGCTGACTCCAGCCCCATGTGGAACCCTTAGCGAGAACCACCCAGCTAAGCTTGTTTCAAATTTCTGGCTTAGAGAAAAGGTGAGATAATATAAATGTTTGTTGTTACTTTAAGCCACGAAGTTTTGGAGTAATTTTTCTTTTCAGCCAGAGATAAATAACACATAAGGTGACATAGAGAGATCTGAGGGAAATAATCATGACAAAGCCTTTCAGGTAGATGCAAAAGCAAGCACCAAAGCCATTAGAGTACAACATGTATGGCGGTGGCCTGTGCAAGGAACAGCAAGGAAGGCAGTGTGTCGGGAACAGAATGAGCAAGAGCAAGAAGAGTAGGAGGTTGGTCAAAAAGGAAACACGCAGTCAGATCATGGAGGGCCTTACGTGTCCGCCACCTTATCAGAGCAACATGGAACAGACATCCAGGAAGAGCATCTTATTTGTTTCGATGATATATTCTGATAACTTTTGAATCTCATGTCATCGGATTACATCAGCCACCTCAGTGATCTCAACAACTCTCATCTTTTAACAGTTTTTTAAATTTTATTTTTTATTTTAGAGAGGGGAAGGGAGGGAGAAAGAGAGGGAGAAAAACACTGATGTGAGAGAGAAATACCTTCCAATTGGGGACCAACTCACAACCCAGGCATATGCCCCAGCCAGGAATCGAACCAGTGACCTTTTGCTTTGGGGGACAATGCCCAACCAACTGAGCCACACGACAAGGGTTTAACTATTATTTATATGTTTACAATTACAAAATTTATACCTCCAGTCTAGATGTCTTTCTTGAACTTCTGCATCTTATACCCAAGGGTCTAGTCAACATCTCCCCTGTAAAATGTACCAGGTATCTCAAATTTGCAGTGTCCAAAATAAGAGTCCTCATCTTCTCCAGCCTCACCATCCCCCTCAACACACACACATTCTTCCCCCATCTCAGAAAGTGAAAACCCATTCTTTCAGGTACTCAAGCCAAAAATCTTAGAGTCATCCTTTATCCCCAGTTCTTTAGAACCGTGCTTGGTACACGGGTATGCGCCCAATAAAAACCTTGTTGAATAAATTAATAGTCCTCTTAGAGTGGACATTAGAGTCTCCAGGACATGACCAAATGATAAAGCTTGGTGGTGCACATAATATGCAGAAGATAATGAGAACTTGAGATGCTCTAAAACTGAGGAAAAGAAAAATAAAGGCACAGTGTAGAGAGAAGAGCCCAGCATGTCTGGGGGTACCTGGGATAAACCCGAGAGAAAGGTCTTCCCTCTGGGGTGGGCCCAAAACTTGGGGAAATCAGACAATATTTAAGGGGACTTTTAAACTAGTTTGCTGTGGAATATGTAAGTGTAAACCTCAGTCCTTCACCTTCTCTATGAAATGTTTGTACAATTCTTCTTTTCTTGGTAATGCCCATGGCGGGGTGGGGGGATTCTGATTAGGGAAATGGACGAAGATTGACTTCTGCAGCCAAGCTGGCTACGAGTCAATATGTTCAGATGCAGAAATCAAAGGCCAAGAGCACAGCTAATATCTGAGTTGCACATGCAGTCTTAACCTCGCCGTCTATTTCCTTGGCTGGCTTCTGTTAAATAAAATGGTGATTTTTAGCAAACACCAGTGTTTTTAATTTATCAGACACTGTTCACTGTGGCTCTGGTCCAACTCATCTTAGGGCAGCTGCCTTCCTACACGTTCTTCAACTGAAACTGGTAATTATAATCAATAACCAGCACACACATCCACAGTGCGCTAGACACTATAGCCTGAAAAGACGTGGCCTCTGAGCTAAACTGCTTAGTTTCTATTTTTAATCATGTAGTCCTAGAATCTTACTCTCCTACTCTTTTCCTAATAGAGTTAGCTTTTTCAAAGCAGGTAGCCTTTTAAAATCGCCTCTCCATGAAATCTCCCTCCAGCTCGTTCTTTGGGAGTGCTGCAGGCAGGGAACAACAAAAGTGGTCATTGCCACTGGAAAAGAGCCAGAAAATTAAACTATGGAGATAAAAAGTCGTGCTGGTTTGTATTGTTAATATAAAATCTTATCGAGATAGCACAGACAGTGGTAGTTAAACCTATTCACGGAGAGAGAAAGCATTAGTGGGCTAAAAAGCCATATTCACAAAAATTACATATTTTTTAATCTGCTTCCTATCTGGCTTCTAGCGGCCTTTATTTTATTCCCACTATATTTCACTGAGCATTTCTAGTGTGCCACAGGCTAAAAGAGCCATAAAGATCCTCTTCTTTCTGGGCTTTTTGGAGAGTCTGTTTATGCCCTGAAACTCCAGCTGCTGAGCAGCCCCTTCACTCTGCTTCTCACCCAGCTTTACCGGTCACTGGTCCCTCCGCTTCACAATTGCTATCTTTCCCATTCCCCTCTCCACAGCTATTTCTCGTCTCCAGGTTTCCTTCAGGTAAAAGGCACACAGAACCTTTTCCCAATTGCAGATTTTGAAACTCAAGTTCATTCATTCAAATACCACACGTGATTAAAAAAGATTACAAACGATGCTGTTGTTAAGACGAGTGGACAAGAACAGGGGTTAGTAATGATATCTATTAGGTAGAATGTAACAAAACTTTCTGAAACCAGATCAGCAAATCACTGTTGGGATACATGATGAAACATGGGAAGAGCCCTCATGGATGCGACGCTGACTTTCTAGGTCACACTCCAGTCACACACACCCCATGGGTAGTGTCTAAATCCTGTTTTAAAAAAAATTTATTGATACAGAGATAGACGAATAGGCCAGAGAAATAAACCAAGTAGCTTAAAACAGACACATGCCCTCAAGGACACTTGATGTGCAATACAAGAAAGGTGGCACTTTAGAGCAGTAGAGAAGGACAGTCGTTGAATAAATGGTGCTGGGATAGTTGCATATTCAGGTAGAAATTTTTAAATGAAATACCTTTCTTACAACATATAGAATAAATTTCCAATGGGTTAAGAATTCAAATATTAAAGGCAAAACATTCAAATGTGTAGAAAAGAATATTCTTTATGACCCAAAGTGTTAAGGGGAAGAAAGACTTCTTAAAGCCCAAAAATATAATAATACAAACCTTACGGGATGAGATCGTTTGGTAAACTGGACTGTTAAAACTGTGAGCAAATATTCCTCAGATTACATCATTAAAAAAAGTGAAAAGGCAAGCCACAAACTGGGAATAAGTATCTGCAATAAGATAACCAAAGTATTAGTATCCTGAAAATACAAAGAACCCCATGAATGGTTGAGAAAGCAAACAAACAGCCCAATAGTGAAATGGTCAATTATATGAACAAGTATATCTCCCAATATAATCAGCAACTATGACATAGTTAATAAATATAAAAAAGAACATAACCAAAAAGTTAATACCAAGGGTTTACAGAACAACAGGAACTCTCATTCACTGAATGGGAGAAAACAACTCAGCAGTACCTGGGAAGCTTACAAAGATGTATATAGTCTATGGATAACTCAGTTTTCCTCCTAGATATAAATCCTACAGAAGCTACTAAAAATAATAACACAAAATTGCATAGCATTGTATAGTGTATGAAACACTAGTATTCATAGTCTATCTTTTTTTTTAAAGAATTTATTTATTTATTATTTTCAGAGAGAGAGGAAGGGAGGGAGAAAGAGAAGGAGAGAAACAGCAATGTGTGGTTGCCTTTCACATGGCCCTCACTGGGGACCTGGCCCACAACCCAGGCATGTGCCCTGACGGGGAATTGAACTGGGACCCTTTGGTTCCCAGCCCATGCTCAATCCACTGAGCTACACCAGCCAGGGCTATAGTCTATCATTTTTAATCTGTTTTTAGTAGGCATTATTAATTCCACTTGCACAGAGGTTTAGCTGTCCTCCCAGGGTCACACAACTGGTGAGTGGCATTGACACCCCAGTTCCTTCTTCTCCCGGTATCAGCCCCAACTTCTGTCAGGGGATCTCTCCTCACCACATGTATGCAGTTTTGATGAGGTTTCATCCAAACGTGCTCAGTGGAAACAAAACGGTAATCGGTTCATGGATAACGTGGGACCTAAGTTTGTCCAATCACAGTGGAACTTAGCACTGCTGGGAAAGATTATTTCCCTTTCTCTCTGGTCAAGAGCCTGGTAGGAGACAAGGCTGAAGCTGATTTAAGCTGTCATTTGGCGTCTGAGAACAAAGTCGACAAACAGAAGAAGAGTGGAGAGATGAAAATATATTGTCTCAATGACATCATTTATAGCGCTAAGGTAACTAAAGCCAGATCTACCCCCAAACATCTAGGAGGTTACATAAGAAATAAACTCCCTTATGTTTAAGTGATTTTGAGTTGCTTTCTGCAACATAAAACCCAAGGATTCTGGATGATACAAGGACAAAGCCAAAACGAAAGTCCAGGTGTCCCCATGTCCATGGCTCTTTTCATAGCAATACCTAGCAAACGTGGCTGGTGGGCTCCAAACCACACACGACAGAAATGAAAACAATATTTTGCTTCTACTACGGCAAAAATCTTTGCGTGTTCTCCCTAGTCTATCAACTAGAAAAATGTTGCTGTCTCTTATTTCCAGGAGTATATATCTAGTTTGTATCATATTCAATTCAAGGTCAACAACTTCATAACTGAAGTAATTGCTTTGTCAAAAATTCCCCTGAACAGAATCAAGGACAGCATTCTGTAATTATAGATAAATTCATCCAAACCACACATTATGCTTAAAGGTGATCAAAGTAAGGATACTTGTTAAACTATGATCACAAAAGGGCTTTAGACTATTTAATTAAACAACATGAATGAAATCCGATGACACTGAGAATAAAGTAACCAACAACACAGAATCCTAAACAACATCCCTTTCCCCACACAGGAGAGGGGCAGGTTGTAGAGCTGCCCTTGGCTTCGCACAGAGTCTGGCAACGCTCAGAGAGAGGATCCACCTTGCCAGCTGGAGCCAGGGGAGTGGAGCTGAGGGGCTCTGGAAACCATGCCCATAGTTGCAAGACCGTGATTCCCAAACATAGTCTGACAAGTGTGGATGTGCTTATGAGGACAATGGAGCAGGGTGTTTGAAAGCAGGACCGCCCAGGAGTTCCAGAATGGTGATGGCAAAGGTAGATAATAAAAGCCTTTCTCAGAGCAAATACCTCTGGACATCAAAGACGGAGAACAAGCTGTCAACACGGCTGCCAAAACCGCAAAGCGTTCAAAGTTGGTCTTCAAAGTCTTCCATGCTGGTTTGCCTGCCCCCGCGGACCTGCTCCCTCTTCCCTCCGCCCGATGTCTTTGTCTGCAGAAAGCCCCACAACAAGGAACTCCATTCAGACAGACGCTCTGGGACAAGGCTCAAAGCTCCAAAATTAAGTGTTTCTCCTTTTCCATCTCACTCTTCAGTATTTCCTTTTCCTCATCCAGTTGCAAACATGGGAGCCGTGCAAGGCTAGGTACCAGCCAAGCCGTGCCACTTAAAAACCAGTGAAACTGGGCTTTCTTTGCCACTTCCACTGCCAGGATGAAGACCATTCTCAGCAATCAGACTGCTGACGTTCCAGAAAAGGTCGACGTCACTCTGAAGGAGCGCACAGTTATTGTGAAGGGCCCCCCGAGGCACCCTGCGGAGGGACTTCAATCACATCAACATAGAACTCAGTCTCCTTGGAAAGAAAAAAAAGAGGCTCCTGGTTGACAAATGGTGGGAAACAGAAAGGAACTGGCCACCGTTCACACCATCTGCAGCCAGGCACCGAACACGACCAAGGGTGTTACTCTGAGCTTCCGTTACAAGATGACGTCTGTGTGTGCTCACTGCCCCATCAACATCACTATTCAGGAGAATGGTTCTCTTGTAGAAATCAGAAATTTCTTGGGTGAAAAATACATCCTCACAGTGTGGATGAGGTCAGGCATTGCTTGTTCAGTATCTCAGGCCCAGAAAGATGAGTTGACTCTGGAAGGAAATGGCATTGAAGTTGTATCAAATTCAGCTGCTTTGATTCAGCAAGCCACAACACTTAAAAACAAGAATATCAGAAAATTTTTGGATGGCATCTATGTTTCTGAAAAAGGAACAGTTCAGCAGGCTGATGAATAAGATCTAAGTTGTCTAGCTACAGAAACAGCAAGATGCCGAATGATTCCTCACACCCCTTTGCAATATTCTTCACATTTATTTGTGTAATTTTAAAGATGCAATAAAAGCTGTGTATTGAAGAAAAAAAAAAACTAGTGATACTGGGCAAGTTAGTTATCATTTCTAAGCATCCGTTTCCTCATCTGAAAAATGAGAATATAGGCACCCTTTCTCTTTTCAAAAGTTCACTTTATGCCACTTCACTTTTACGGAAGACCTACATTAGTACCCGCTTTCGATAAGGAGAAGAAATCTGAAAAGGATTTTCACTTTTATGAAAAGAAGTGAAAACAGCGTGCAGTATCGGTTTTGCAGCGAGTTGTTAAAGCAGCCACGTGTGTGCGAATCGCGAGCAGCAAGTGGCCTTCCCTTGGAACCACACTCAGCATCTTAGCATCAAACCTCCATAGTTCTGAACCGTGTCTGTGAGCACCTGTGCTTCATCTCAATTCGTTTCGTGCATCCGTCAGCAAGACGGAGCCTCGGGTAATTGTTCCTTCACGGTATCCCATTTTGACTTATGAAAGGTTTCATAGGAATGCTCTCCTTTTGGATAATGAGGGAAACCTGTAATCATAGCCCGTACCTCAGAGTTGTTGAAAGAATTCAGTGAGATAAAGCACGTAATGCTGTTTGCTCAACGGGTGGTCCCAAGGAAAAGCCCAATAAACATCAGTAGTTATTATTATTGCTACTAATGATAATAATAGTAATAAAGATAAGAATGATCAATGGGTTTAACCATACTGTAGATATTTGTCTATTTTTAAAAAGGAGTTTTAAGTGCCGGTTGACACTTTTTTGCAAGTATGCATTCACCATTTTCATTTTGCATCACTGTTTTTGCCCGTAGGGCTTTCGGTAGAGCAGATCATATGTCTTTTACTGTAGTAAATTTCAATATTCCTTTTTCACAGGTTCCATTAGCTCCGACATAAGAAACTCTTCACAGACAGCACACAAGTGATGTAAACAAGGCACCAGCCCAAAGATGCGACACTAGCAATACACAAGAAGACCTTTTCCCTCTTTGCTTTGGTAATTTACCTTACGAATAAATTGTTTTCCTTTAAAGGTCACTTTGTTGTTTTAGAACACTTTACACCTGACACTATCGTTTTACTGTAGGGAGTTACACAAAGGATAATTTAAGCAATATTTCCTAAGATTTCATCTATTACATTGTAACAATTCTTCCACAGGGGGAAAAACACCCCATGATGTTGAGTAAGTAAGGTCATTTGCCTGAAAAGACAAGTTTTATCAAAAATCAAAACAATAAAAAACCTATTTTATGTAACTTCCACCTGGATAAGACATAATAGTTAATTACAAGTGATGTTTGTGAAATACTTACTGTATGCCTGACAAGTAATGTTTATGAAATATTTACTGTATGCCTGGCAATTTACAATAAAGGTATATATGTATCATCTCATTGAGTCCTCACAACTATTTTATGAACTAAGTTATTATTCTTTTCATTTTTAAAATAAGAAAACTAGCCCTGGCTGGTGTGGCTCAGTGAATTGAGTACTAGCCTGCGAACCGAAGCGTCACTGGTTCGATTCCCAGTCAGAGCACATGCCTGGGTTGCGGGCCAGGTCCCCAGTAGGGGGCACTCGAAAGGCAACCACATATTGATGTTCCTCTCCCTCTCTTTCTCCCTCTCTAAATAAATAAAATCTTTAAAATAAAATAAAATAAGAAAACTAAGATTTAGGGATGATAAGTGCCAAGCCAAGTTGCACAACTAACAAGAGGATGAGTGAGGACAAATTTAATTCTCTTTCTCTCTGATCCAAGCTTGCTGCTCAAACTAGCTAGACCTAAAGTCTTGATCACAACACATCCAAAAAGAAATGTTGGGAAATGTGAATTAGAACAGCTTTGAAGACCTGAATCAGAACAGCCAATTCCAATAAATCTTACAGAGTCTATCTTAGTGTTCTTTGGAATACGCATCCCGAACTTGCTACCCACAGGAATAGGATCTGAGAATTTCCTAATTCCAAGGCAGAATCATCATGAAAAAAAGAAATCAGTATGATAATGATTATCTTCCTGGAACACACACCATTTTCTTCCATTCTTCCTACAGCCCTTTGAGGCGGCATCCCTCCTGCTTTACAAATGAAGAAATGAGGTTCTGAGACATCAAATCAGAGGCCAGAGCCTCTTCCCAACTCACAGGGATATTCTTTTTAGCCCACAACACAGGGTGGTATTAAAATATTTGAGTCAACATTTAAAAATTAGATTCCATGATAAAAAAAAAAAAAAAAACACCCTGGATTTCTGTATTTTATTGAGAATTTCAAATTCCTAGAAAGTCTAGCCAAATTCCCTCAAGGAAAGCAATGGCTAAAGCTGAGGAATAGTTGCCCAGGGCACATTCTCTCCAGCCATGACTGTCCCCATCAGCCAGCATTACTCATCTCATTTCAGCATGAAACTCTATTTCCCACTCTCATGAGAACTGGCAGAATAGTATGACCAATTGTTGACTGATATGCAAAAGGCCCTGGCTTTGGGAGAGAGCTACCCTGATGCTGCCACCATCTTCAAAAGACCCTAAAATACCAGGAGAGCCCAGTGGAATGACACAGATATAAGGACACTGAATCGCTTCCGTAAGTCTACTAGAAACACAATTTGCCACAGGATACATTTTTTAAATTGTTACAGAATATTGTTTTCATTAGTTGTTTTGTGTTATGTGGGCAAGCCTTTGTTGTTTTGCCACATAACTTCCCTAGCAGTGATTCTAACGAAAGGCTTAGAAAGATCACGCAGAATCCATTCTCCGTTTCCTCTCAAAAGTAGAGCTCCTGAGTTTTATTTAGATAGGCATAGAATCACCATAGAAAAAAAACTACATTTCCCAGCCTCCCTTGTAGCTAAGCAGGCTGCATTACTTACTTCAGGCCAATGGGATGTGGGCAAATGTGAAGTAAGCAACTTCTGGGTCTTCTCCTAGAAGACGGACCTGCACACTCTTTTTTCCTTGCCCCAGGCTGGACCACCAATGTGGAAGTAAGCCAGGATCAGCCAGGTGAACATTTAAGATTACAGAGTAAGAAGAGGGAAGGTACCAGTCTCTGAATGTCTCTGTAGAACAGAGCCACCTTACCAGCATAAAATTGCTCATTCTGGACTGTTCCGTGGGAGATAAGTAAACTTTTATTTACTTAAACCATTATGGTTGTTTAAGTCTTTGTTACCCCAGCCTTCTTCCCCTTATTCACTCCCACTCCTTCCACTCTCAGTCACGCTTTGCTTCAGAGGAGGTGGTACCCTCCCTCTACTGCATTAAGTACAGCCTTAAGTCCTGACTCTGTTTCTTGGGAACAGTGTGACCTTGGGCAAGTTACTTATCTTCTCTGAACCTGATCGTCAGAATCACGTTGCACTGATTTGTCAAAAGGAGAGAGTGCAAGTATTTCTATCTCCTGACATAAAACCACCCTCCAGCCTACTTTTCTCTAATGCAGACTTGAGCCCATTACTTCATACTAAAATCTATCACGGCACCTCTATTGCCCTTAGGGAAGAATCCAAGTTTCAAAAAAAAAAGTTAAAAGGCCCCTGATGATTGGACTCCAATGTCACCTCCAGGCACACTCTCCAGGCAGCCAGAGATGCTGCCGTTGAGTTAGGAAAAGGCCCTTAACCAGCCAGGCCTGCAATTCTTGTTTTAAGGCCATGTACTCTGAGTTTCCTACAGCTTGGCAAACTAGAAGGCTGCACAGTGTTGTGGTTAAGACCAGAGGAATCAGAGAGACTCGAGTTCAAATACTGGTTCCACCACTCCCTGATGTGACCTCTGGCAAAGGACTTAACTTCCCTGTAAAATCCTTGTAATACCATTACCTCAATGATGTTCTGATTGTTAAATCAGATAATCTACATTAAACCCTTGGCTGAGGGCCTTGCAGACGGTGAATATTCAATAAATAGTTCTTATCATTATTGCACCTCTCCTTATTTGCTTTTTTTAATTTGATACAACAGAGAAGAAGCATGGAACAACCTCCCACCCTCTACCAAGTAACACAGAATGTAACCCAAGCCACCCCCCACGCATCCTTTGTCCAATGCATTCTGGGAGAGGGCAAGAGGTGACCATGGCTTCCTGGTAGATGAGCAGCCAAATTCCAGCATTCTTGTGCCCAATCATCAGGTCCAAATCCTTCTCTACCAGTTTGCTCCCATTGAACCATATGCAAGTTGACTCTGGCTTTTGGAGTTCCCTCATGAAACCCCCAACATTAAAAATCCCAAAGATTAGCTGTATCATAGTCCAGTCATGCATTAATTAAAACGACAAGCCAGCCACCAAAAAGTAATTTTTAACCAGCATTTTACTGCAGTTTCTCTCAAAGAACACCAAAGAGAGAATACAGAAGAACTGTTAGAAATTCTCTCTTGCCTTTCACTCAGTTTCAATTATTCCCAACCCCTGCCACTGCCCCCAAATCTCTCAGCCTTCTTTCTAAAGCTAGACACAGGTGCTTGCACACATGAACACACACTCACACTCACACATACACACATGCATGCCCCACCAGAGATATGCCAGCACCAACTTGCACCAGCTTGAAAGAGCCAATTGTTAAATTGACAGGAATTTTGCCAGCTGGTTGTTAAACAGCATCCATTATGAAAAATTAAATAATATAAACTTACAACAAAACAAAGTATAAACAAAAGTGATAAATACAAAATACTCAGAGAAAAAAGGAATGAACATGAAACGACATGAGTGAATCTCAAAATAATTATGCTGAAGCCAGACAAAAGAAGAGTATACACTAAGTGATTCCATTTCTGGAAAACTCATCCACAATGATAGGAAGCAGATCAGTGGTTGTCTGAGGGAGTGGGTAAGACGCGGTGAAAGAGAAAGGTTATATACACAGGAGTGCAGGGAATTGTGGGGAGTGATGGATATGATATCTTCAGCATTCTGATTGTGGTGATGGTGTCGCAGGTGTATACATATGGCAAAGTTTGTCACGTTGTATCATTCAAGTATGTGCAATTTATTGTATGCCAATTATATCTCAATAAAGCTGTTAAATAAACACTCAGAAGCCATTACTTTCTAATTATCTTACTGTATCTATGCCCGTGAGGTTTCTTTACATCTTTGTATCTGTTTATGTCGTGAATGTCATATAATGGTGCCTTTGGCATCTCTCCCCAATTCCATATCCAGCAATGTCATGCTTGTAGCTTGCAATTGGCCATGGTGAGAGTGTTTACACCATGAAAATCAGCAAACGCCACAGTCCAGGGCTTGGTTCTTTGCTTTGTTGGTTTTTTAGACTTAAGAAAGTCATGGAAAACAGGCTAATAATACAAATTAAACTTTAAATTGCAGTGTGCCTATAGCCATTACATTGTGAATAGCACAAAGAATTTTTAAAAATATTCTTTCAGTATTCAAAGACTATCATCTGATTCAGTAAAGAAGTCACTCACATTATTGTGAATGTGTAAAGTTAAATTTATTCTTTCTTGTTTCACTTCTTATGTCTGACTTGTTAAAATAAATGAAAATATTAACCAATGTTTATGTCAGAACTGGATTCGTTTGTCAACTGCAGTGGATGCAAGAGTTCAGCAAAAATCAATGAAAGCATTCTGTGAGAATCAATGGTTCATCTAGAACTTATGATAAAGAGCACTGCATATTTTATTATCACTTATAAGTTGTATGCTACACAATAAAATCTGTAACAAACTTACACATACACACATACACACACAGAATTACTTCAGTTTAGTTTGTTCGTTTGTTTCAGAAAGCCTGTGTGAAACATCTACCAGCACTGCGTCATCTTCATGAAACTAGGATGTTGTTTGTGAACTAACTACTCCACTTCCTGTGTCCCTGGCCCTGTCTTTACCCGAGTTCTTTATTATGTAGCTTTACAAAGTAGTTTTCTTCATCAGGCAGATTGAAGGGTTTTTGTTGTTTTTCTTTTTCTTTTTTCTTTCGTTTGTTCATTTTTCCCAGAAAATAAAAGAAGATGACTCTGGACTGACCAAATAACTAAGAATCCTCCCTCCTCAGTGAAAGAAGATTTGCAAGCACTTCACTGTAATTTGCTCTCTTTGCCTTCATTTCTGCCACGCGCATGGTTTTGACATAGTGCTTCAGAGCCGACAGGGACCCTGGGGGAACGAATAGTCCCCATTCCCTGGACTTCTCCAGCCCCTACCGAGCCCTCCATTGCCATACTCCCGTCATGCTGCGAGTGCAGAGTGAGTGCAGAATGATAGACTAAAAATACCAGAACGTTCTTGCACTCCGGCCTCCTTTTCCTGGGGTCCATGAAGACAATGAAGCCCTTCAGTTAGAAATAAATTGGTTATTTTTTAGTCACTCCTTATCTTAGGCTACCAGTTTACGGTATTATTCAAGAGATTTCTTTTCTTTCTTTTTTTAAAAAAATCTTTATGTTCCAGGCCTATCTCTTTAATAGAAAACCCTAGATAGATATTTAAAGAAAAGAAAAGAAAAAAACCCCTCTCATTTCTCCAAAGCAGTAAAGCTTTATTTTTTGCTTTTTTTTTTTTTTAAGGAATGTAAGTTTGAAGGGAATGGCAACTCCACATGCCCACTCCTATCCACAACTAATTAAAATGTGAAAAATGGCCATTTCCTGACCTCGTCCCAATTTGGGAACATCTCCTGTGCGTCAGATATTAACAGTGTGACCAAAAAGCAAGATGGCTCAAGCAAGAAGCAAATGAGTTTCAATATAAAAAGGTAAGAGGGCTGAATTTTTATCTTTGCTTTTTAAGCATGTGATGTAAAAAGACAATTTACCATTGCTCTTTACAAGGACAGCCTGGTTCAATATTAACACTTTTCATCTTAATAAGGGTTCCATTAGTTCCTTATTAACCAAGTCAAATTTGACCAAAGCATTTCTTGTCTTATTCTTGAAGATACTTGAGGGCAGAGTATTATGGTGAAGGCTCTACTGTCTTTCAGATAATAACTGCAAAATTCTTTTCAACCATAGAATACTGAGCAATCTGGCAATGAAATAATTTATGATCAAATGGGCTATGCTTGGAATATTTTTTCTCTGTATGGACCGAGTCATTGTCGTGGAAAAACCCAAGTTAATTTTATTTGATCCCTATGATATTATTTCTCTCTTCTTCACACCCCATGCCCAGAAAATAATTGCCCATTTGGTAGGCTGAAATAATAGCCATATTAAGATTAGAGTTTCTGAAGTATCAGGGATAAAGTATACTTAGTGACCTTGTAAATAGTGGTTAAAATGCTAATTAGTCTTTCACAAAACCTTGACAGAGGTGATAAAACTATAAACATTCCTCTCCTTTTCCTAGCTTATTCCATGTGAAAAAAATGCATAGTTCAGAATTTTGGAGATAGGGAGGAGAAGAAAGTTGTACGTAGTTTTGAAAAAGCTCCCTAATATCATGGTGCTTCTCTTGTTATTTCCCCTCCTCCTTCTTTTTAATGCTCCTCTGTTTTGTGGTTATATTTCTATTTACCTTTCTTTTTCATTGATAGATATATTACTCTTTCCCCCTGCCTTACCACCTCAAAATTTTGATAGGGGAACTCAAGGGTTAAAGATTTTAGCCTTAGTTATAATTGATAGGCTTAAGTCATTAACGCACATGGAAAGCTGTTATTCCCAGAGTTGGAATGCATGACCTATCTGACTCCAAGAGGTCAGACAAGCAATTCAATCTTTGTGCCCCAGGGGTTCTGCAAGTGATGGAGATGGTGTCCGAGCCATTGTGTTCCAGGAAAGGAGCATCCTTGATGCAGATAAAGAATTGTTGATCAGAAGGTAAAGATATACTAGGAAAATCACTGCCTAAAACTCTTATCTGATTAATCTTTTTTCCAAACCTCTTACCTACCTTTTCCTTCTCCTTATGAAAAAGTCGGCTTGAGATGAGATGTAACATGGTTTTTAGGGTACATGAGCCAACGTCTTCTCAGATTGCTGGCATCTGAATAAAGCACCCATTAAGAATCAACCTTATCTAGTTCTTTGTTCTAGTAGTGACAGGCAAGACGAGCACTGACTTTACTGGTTTCAATTTGAGAAGGTATTATTTATTTCTCCTTTTATTCTTCTTCTATTTTATTTTCCACACTATCTCTTCTCTTTCCTTTTACTCCTCTCAGAATTGATGATAATACAGAATTTCAGTTTACTTTAAACTAGTGATTGTGTCTCTGAAATTAGTTTATGTTCCACATTCTTCATTGTAAAATCAGCTTTTGGAGGAGAAGAAGGGAATGGACATTTATTAAAACACTTTTGGGTCAGACATTATGCAAGGTGCTTTGCAGACATAAATTTGTTTAATTATTTTAACAGCCTATGAAAGATTGGATTATTGTTCAGAAATATTCACTCCCTCCCCCTCATTTTCATGAGAAGTAGATACTTCTGCTCCAATGATGTTGCGTTTGTCCAAATGATTTGCTCTGGCTTCAGATTGGGCAGGGTGTACTTCCCCTCCCCTTGATTTTGTTTTCTGTCATGTGACAAGCTTGGCCCAATAAGGTACTAGTAGATAGGATACAAGCAGAGACTTGAAATACAGGGGAAAACATTCTCAGGTAGCCCTCTGGTCCCAGGAGGAGGATGAGGCTTTCAGAGAACAAAAACCCTCCAACTTAGATTAGCCAACGCCCAGCTGACGCCAGCACTCCACAGATGCATGACTTAAAGAAAGAGTTACTGTATTATGCCACTGAGATTTTGTGGCTTTTATCACAGAGCAATAGCTAACCCATACACAATGCTGTGGGGTAAATAGTATATCGCTTTTTAACCAAAATAGAAACAAAGTAAAACACGCCCATAGTCACACAGCTAGTATGCTCCAGAGCCAGGACTCATACCAAGCCTGTCTGATCTAAAATCCAATGCTCTTTTGCATGCATTACAGCATGCTTCTTCCTTAAACTTTATATTTCTCTTTCCATCAAACAAACATATTCAATTGGGTTTTTACTTTCATGTGCCTCTTGGTTGATTCTTGCTGAGGTCAATAGGCCTCCTACAAAGTGTCTTTATTCCTCTGCCCAGAAATTGGACTTCTTAGAATCATATTTCTCCTTTATCCTGTGAGTTCTCAACAGGACCCACGGATACAGGAATAAAAATCTAATAACTGATTATTTCAAAAATGCAGTTTTTATATGTGGAATTTGTGTGTTTAAGTTCAGAATTGGTCAGATCTGAAAAGCGAGAGCTGAGTGCAAGTGTGAGATCGGTGATCATTCCCTCCCTCCATCCGAGAGGAGAGCCCATCATGAAGTGGAAGTCTTCTGGGTAATGGGCCCTCACAACGGTTCTCAGCACTTGGCAGGAATTAGCAGTACTACTGAGTCAATTGTCATTATTTTTCAGATCTGAGCATCCTGAAGAGAAGTACCTGGAGCACGATGAACCAGGACAAATACAGTGTCCATTATTTCTAAAGGTCATTCAAGATCGACTTTTTGAGATTAATCAGTGTAACTTCAATATCTACAAAGTCACTAGAAAACATAGTCAATTTGAAATGAAATTGTAGTCAACTCAATTGCCATTAAAGGGGTTCCCACTTTGCTAGCTTAACCCCCTATTGTAAATCTCTAAATATCACTAATAGTAACTGTTTGGGGTCTGTTTGGTTGGCTGGTTGGTTTTTTGTTTGTTTTGTAAATCCACCTTTGGGATACAATTCAGAGTTTTTCAACCTGGGCACTGTTGACATTTTGACCTGAACAATCCTTAGCTACAGGAGCTGCCCTAGGCATTGCAGATTTCAGCAGTATACCAGGTGTCAATGTGTCCAAACGTTGCCAAATGCCCCATGGGGTTCTAAAAGTTGAGAACCAATGGGGCACATAAACACTATTTTCAATTACATTCATCAGGTATAAAAAACTATAATATGCCCTGGCTGGTGTGGCTCAGTGGATTGAGTGCAGGCCAAAGGGTTGCTGGTTCAATTCCCAGTAGGGGCACATGCCTAGGTTGCAGGCCAGGTCCCCAGCAGTGGGCGTGTGAGAGGCAACCACAGATTGATGTTTCTCCCCCTCTTCCTCCTTCCCTTCCCCTCTTTCTAAAAATAAATAAATAAAATCTTTTTTAAAAAAACCTATAATATAACTTGCTTTCTTTCGGCCTTACCAGCCATTGTTTATGTTCTCAGCAGGCCTTGCCCCTGATGCTACATAGACGACTAGGCCTCCTCAAAGCCCCAAATTCTCACCCTGTTCTTTCTGGGGATCAGGAGGGGTGTCCCAAACACATCCTTTAAAAAATCTTCAGCTACTGCTAACACACAGTGTTTGCACTTCTTTCCTCACCTGCCCCAGCCTCTGAGCCACACCCCACCTCCTCCCGGTGCCTGCAACCTGGTGAGCCATTTGAGGATCCTTCCCCAGGACGGGGCTGCCTCAAGGAGCGTTCAACAATATCAGCCCTGGAGGTGGCATCGGTCTGCCATCTCCAGGGCTGGAGATGGCAGACCGATACCACCTCCCTGGAGTCCCCACTGCACCAGAACCATTTTGGTTTCCCCGCAGGAGGAACTCAGCGTGCCCTGCTCCATCACCTGGACATCAAAACAAGACTATTCGTGCCTTGCCTCCCCACCCGCATCTCACAGAAACAGTCCGGGAAAGAACCCTCTGGGCTCAATGGTTCTCAAGCCATTAGGCCAGTGCTTCTCGAATTTAATGTGTGTTAAGAATCACTTGGGAGATCTTCTTAAAATGTGACTCTGATTCAGGAGATGTAGGGTGGGGCCTGGCAGCCTATATTTCTTACAAGCTCCCAAGTGAGGCTGGCCCTGCACTACACTTTCAGCATCAAGGTTCTAGATGTCAAAATCACCTGGGGTACAGATTCCTAGACCCTTCTGATACAGAGAGATCTGATCAGATCACTTGGGAGGAGGAGGGAGGGGCCGTAGCAGGAGGTGGCCTGAGACAACAGTGAAGAGTCTAGGATGGCATTGGCTGAGAAGCTGAATGCCTCCAGAGTGCATGGAATTATGGGCCGGAAGATATAAAATAAAAAGAGAGCAAAGAGTGGCTCTCGGTCTCTTCTTCCTCGAAGATGCCTGGGTGATGGTGCTCCAGCTGCCTGCATTTCCCAGCAGACGGCATTTTGGATGGGAAGGAACTTTGGGTGCAGCCTTGGACTGGGCTGGCCTGGCAGAGGGGGACAGGGTTATTCTTTGGGTGTTCTAGAGGGGACGGGCTCTGAGGCAGAAGCCTGCCATTCTTCCAAAGTTGTGTAGCTTTTGTATCTTATGTTTTAGTTTGTAAACTAACCCTACAGAAATAAGATAACTAAAAACTAACAGGGGAATGCTAGGAGAACCCAGGTGTTAGAGTTTAGCCTTAATTGATAGGCTTAAGTGATTAAGTGTAGCCTTAATTGATGGGCTTAAGTGATTAAAGCTGCTACTAAAGGGTTAAAGATGTTAGCCTTAACTGACAAGCTGTAAGTGACTAATGCATGTGGAAAGCTGTTCCTCCAAATTTGTGTAGCTTTTGAATAAAGACTCCTTTCCTTTATTGACAAACCTTTGCCTCCAGAATTTTGCCTAGACAGTGCCGGTGGGCAGCAGGGCCCCACTTGCTGTTTGAGAACACTTCCACCAGAGATTCTGATTCAGAGCATCTAAGTGAAGCCCAGGCATTTATGCTTTTAACAACTTTCCCCAGGTAGTGAAGAATTCACATTCAAAGAAACACCTCATTGCAGTAGCCCTTAACTTTATAAGACAGAAACATATTCCCAGGGGCTAGGACTCAACTGGTTCCACAGAGATATTCTCTTCTTAGTTTTAAGTTCTCTCCCTATATGCAAATCACCTCATACAAATTGGGCTTGTTTAGGTGGATCTGATGACCTGTCTGGTAGTACCCACAGGTCATCAAATATACCCCCAGGTCATCAAATATACCCAGGTAAGTCCAAACCTTCAGCAGCTAACCTAGGTGCCTGCTGGGCCCCCAGCAGGGTGAAAATGGGAAAAATTTAGATTTCCTTCCAGGTCCAGATACATGGAGAGTTTTGTAAATAAAAGACACAATGACCAATTCGTATAGATAGTACATCCCTGATTCAGCCACCTAGAAATGGAGAGCTGCAAAATCCTGAGCCTTGTGGGCCTGGGGCCCATCCCTGGGGCTTTTTAAATGAGCAATTTCCCCAGACACAGAAGGTTAGAGATGTATGCTCCCTGGAACCCCTTCTGATGTCCTGAAGTTTCAAGGTCAAATATGTCTTTTGAGTATTTACGCAAGGAAGAAAGTTAAAATCCATAGAGGCCCTGTTCTCTTGTATTCGCCAACAGAATTCCCTCTCAGCACCCTTTTCCCCGCAAGAATCACACTTTCCCACCAAGTTGGCCTGAGACATCAAATGAAAAACATCAGTTCCAGCAGAAGAGAGAGAGAGGCACACTTTTATGACACGCTTATTTAAAAGGGAACCTCTGCCCCCAGGATTGACAAAAGAAGTCATAATGACTAATGACTGGGATAAATGTAAGGAAAATATATTGAGATCTTACTATGTAACAGGCATGCTGCATGCATTACCTCCTATCACCCTCAGAAATAAAATGACCTGTCATCATTTCCACTTCATTGATGAAGACATGAAGTTCAAAGAATTTGAATGCAAGAGAAAAGAAATCTGGGTCCCCGACCCAAGGGAGCTGCTCTGTCAGCGCTGTGCTGCTTATACCAAACTTCTATCTTACTTTAGGACACTGTTATTTTAGGTCTTTCTATGACCGTAGCTGAAACGTATCACCTAACTAATATAACCAAAATTATTAGGATATAATTTCAAAATCACTAGGATAAACATAGCCTTTAAATACCATAATTTGGATTATTTTGTATCATTTTCTAGTGTTTTCTTTCTTCCTTTTTAATCCTCACCTGAAGATATGTTTATCGATTTTTTTTTAAGAGAGAGAGGAAGGGGGAGAGAGGGAGAAACATCAATCAGTTGCCTTCCCTATGCACCCTGACCAGAGATAGGGTCCACAACCTAGGCACGTGCCCTGACCGGGGATGGAACTCACAACATTTTGGTGTATGCGATGACACTCCAACCAAATTAACCACCCAACCAGGGCAAATGCTTTTCTTTGACGGCATTTTTGCACGTGAATTTAAAAGGTAAAAGTTCACTGTTTTGACCTCTGGTGCTTCCGTAAGCTCACCTCCACCCCCGCCACCCCCACCCGGCCAACAGCATAACGGCCATCTACCAGGCTCTTCAATAAGTCCAGTACAGGAAGCAACATCCTGGCAGATTCTGTGGATCAGACCAAATCTACCCAGGAAGGGACTGTCATTTTTCTATGTTCATAGTAGACTTTTGAAGACGCCTATAACATTACTATCCTTTTTTATGAAAATCTATATTACAAAGGACGAACAGCTAAGCCAAAGCAGATCAATAATTGTATGCCAGTGTGGTTCATCTGAATTCTAGTTTTATCTTGTTCTAATTTCAGGGTAGATTTTTATCTTATTGTATACTGTTTTTATACAATGAAATGTTCAGAAGTTTACGTTTTAGATTATGATCCAATCCCCTAATCTCTTAAAAAATATGGATACAGTGACAATATAGTCCAGATCTGCCAGATCAACCTGGTTTACACGTTTTTCAATTGTCATCCTTGGGTCCTGGTCTGTGGCTCACCCCTATGTCCAAGAGCAAATGCTTATTTTTTCCATTTAAAATAACAAAATAGACCATATTTTGCCATTTATAATGTGTATTTTTTTGCCCAAGTTTTTTGGGGTGAAAATAAAGGTGCACAGGATACATGGGTAGTGCCTGAAATACCTTGTATCTGTTCTTGTGTTTTGTAATTAGTTACATTAAATTTCTTGTACCATGATATGTTCAAAAAATAAATGCCTAATTTCCTTTATAATATAAAAAACTAGTATCTAAATATAAGTAAATAAATAATTGAATAAGAAAATTAAAATGAAAGATTTTTTCCTGAAAGCTTGGGCCAAAAATATGGATGCACATTATACACGGGAGCACGCAATCTGAATAGTCGCTACTCACACTTTTTCTGGAACAGATTTGATTCAGATGACCTGAACCCTTCCCAAATCTTTCCTCCCTCTCAATTCTACCTTTCCCTCCAGTTCCCAAGGACTCCAGTCACCTTCTATCATGTCACATTTCTATTATTTATGTAAGCGTTGTATTACAATAGCTTGTCATTTTTGCTTTTGTACACGTGCACATTTGTGGTTATCTATCTCCTCCCTAAACTGTGAACTCTTTATTAAAAGCAGGAACCCACGTTTTTCATGGCACTGGCTTATGTATCCATATGCCTAACACATACGCCGGCACACGGTATGTGTTCAATAATCATAGGTTTCTAATTAGCAAAATAAAGAAATGTGGATTTGGCCCGGCTGGTGTAGCTCAGTGGATTGAGCGCGGGCTGGGAACCAGAGGGTCCCGGTTTGATTCCCAGTCAGGGCACATGCCTGGGTTGTGGGCCAGGTCCCCAATGAGGGCCATGTGAGAGGCAACCATACATTACTCTTTCTCCCTCCCTTCTCCTCTCTCTGAAAATAAATAAATAAATAAATAAAATCTTAAAAAAAAAAAGAAATGTGGATTTGCTCATAGGTAAGTACAGAAGTAGGATTTCTGGGCACAACAGAGAAAGTAGGGTCTTCGTAAGATGGCTCATCCAGGTCCAACAAGCAGCTTGGTGGGGATGAAAGAGGACAGGGAATCATGCTGATGGGGGAGATAAAAAGAAACCAGTGAGTTTAAAAAAAAAAAAAGACCAAGTAATTTATTTTTAAAAAGGAAAACAAAAGAAATAAAATTTTAGAAGTAAATAAATAAAATAAAAAATAAACAAAAAATTAAAAATAATAAAGAAGATGAAAAAAACAAAGAAAAAGGAAAACAGAAAAAGAAAAGGAGCCAGTGACAAGTATTACCTTCACCCAATTTTGCTAGGGCTCATCTTGTCCACAGCAATCACTGAAAGCTACATTTAACTGCTAGAAATGAGGTCAAGGGCCAAGGGCAGACTTATTTAATTCGAAATTAAATAAATTCTGAAGTTGAAGAATAAATGCTCTACTGCTGCACTCTAAGAATGTCCTCAAGAAAAATAAGTTCCATTAATTTAAAGAACCAGAAATATGGCTCAAAAGAGAAATTGTGTCTTCCCACTCTATAAAAAGCTAATTGCTCGACACTCTTGTTGGTCAGTAATGTAAGATGCGATCATCACATACAGTTATTTTCAGGGTAAGTGTTTTCTTGGGGCTTACACCAGGGAACTGGGGCCTTTAAATGGAACGCTTAACAAATTAAATCAGGCAACATTTCAAGGGTACTCAAATAGACTCATTTTTTATTTTATATCCCTTAGCAAAAGGGATACAGGGAAAGGGGAATTCTCTTCAAGCAACGTGAGACAGAGATGGGCCCCAGGCCTTCAAACCTTAGTCACTTCCTGTAGCACCGATGTCCATCAATTGAGTTTGTCTTCTACCAAGCAGAGAAAACTCACTCCCAAAGGTTAGATTTTCCCAGAGTTCAAGAAATACGCAAACTGCATATTTCTTGACTTAAAGAAATCACACGCTTCTCTTCCAAAGTTCCGATTTTTGATCTGCGATTTTTATTTTTGCCTCGGTTGACAAAAGATAGTACATCCTTTCTTGGCATTCTGCACCCCCGACTTAGTCACCAGAAGCAGATGGCTAGGAACATGTGATCAAACTTGTTTTTTTAATGCTTTTTTTTTTCTCCACAAAGTCAATATATCAATACATGAAAGCAGACAGCCTGGCAGTCTAACATAACAAGCACTGCCAAAACCTCCCGTGTATGAAGCAAAAACTTTGTTCTCTTGCGCGCCCTCCGCCTCTGAACGCTCAGCTGCTCCGCGCAGGCTGTACCCGGCCTGCTTCCTTTGTTCACGCTGTTCATTAACCGAGGGCACAACTGTTTCCGATTCTGCCTGCATCAACAGCCAGCACTACACACTGCGGTTTGATGCGCACAGATGATTGGTCGGGACTGGGCGACTCAACGTGTAGCCTCCACGATGTTCTCTTTTCCTTTAACAGCCATCAGCTACTTGGCTCGTGACTGTCCAAGTTCTTCCTGATGCTATTACCTGCTTAGCTTAATTAAGTCCTCTGTTGATATAAACAAGGTGAGGGTTTCACTGAGCTCAGCAAAAGGGAAAGTGTGTTTGTTCTTTGGTGGCAAACAAGAGAAATATGATGAAATGAGCTCCAGTCCTCAAAGGAGGGGGCTTTCTTGCGAGAAGGGCAGAGTCTCCAAGGCCTGGAGGTCATAGAGGTAGCAAGACCTGCAGGGAAGAGAAAGAGCCTGAGGACTACGAAGGTTAGAAGACTCCTTCAGCCCTGGATGGTGTGGCTCAAGGGATTGAGCGCTGGCTTGTGAACCAAAGGGTCACTGGTTCAATTCCTGGTCAGGGCACATGCCTGTGTTGTGGGTCCAGTCCCCCTGGGGCTCACGAGAGGCAACCACACATTGATGTTTCTCTCCCTCTCTTTCTCCCTCCCTTCCCCTCTATCTGAAGATAAATGAATAAAATCTTTAAAAAAATATGCAGAATAGCCATGAGGCCAGAATAACCATGGCAGTGAGGGACCAGGGAATTGTTCCTGGGAGTCACAGTCTCAGTGGCTGATCAGACATCACCAAAACAGTCCACCAAAGAATATCATCTTTAAAAAAAAAAAGCCAAAATATGTAAACACTCTCTGATCCCACAGAAGGTATGCAGTAGCAAATTTGGTCATTGGGGTAAAAACTGAGGAATGCTTTAGGCCAGTGTTTTATATCACTCTGAGAGGAATGGCGTCCCTTTCCTGCTTGTTCAGGGTGGGGGGAGGAGGGGTGCGATGGGGATTTTGGACAGCTTTCTAGTTCTTCTTCAACCTTATTTTAATAATGTAAATGACTTGACATTTAGTTTGATATATTTCCACAGTGTCTAAAAAACCCATACATTAATAGAAGTAGCAAGTCCATTTAAAGCCTAACAGATATGACTTATGAAAGTGGGTCGTTGGATTTCTATTTCCTTCGAATTTTAAAGAACTGAAGCATGACGAGTATATCTCAGTGTGTAAATATAATAAAGATAATTTTTTTTAGATTATTTTTCCCCCAGTAGTTCATTTCTTTCCAACATCCTTTTCTCTCCAGGCAGTTACCACTTCTAAACTCATTGCCTCAGAGAAAGGATGAGCCCTGATGGAAAGCTGAAACAATGAAGTATATTTCTGTCTTGGGCTTTTAAAATCCTGGGCCCCGTTTTGAGGGATGAGAGGACAGATGGAGCTCAACTTCAGCATAGACAGAAAAATTCCATGATTGAAAATAGGGGAGGGGTGGTGGGAGTTGGCTGAATAAACTCAGGTTTCTCCCAAAGCTGGAAAATTGTTTTTGGTTGGGTAAAGGAGAGAAATCTAGAGGACAAGTCAAATATTTGGAAAACAGAAAGCTCTCACGATTCAGGCCTTGAACCCCTTTTCCTGGTCAGAGCACCCAGCAAGCAGCAAAACTTAAGACAGATTTGTAGGACCAGGGGATGTGACCGGATCTCTGCTGCCTATGTGAGTAGAACTGCCTGGAGTTGTAGCATGGCATACATGACAGTCTTCGGGGATCCTACCGCAGGCAGGGATCTAAGGAGGGTCATATGCATCTAGGCAGGCAGGATGTTGGCCATTGCTGGCCTTAGAAAGCCAACCATAGCACAGAAGCAACAGGCTGATTCTTATGCTCCAAAACATAGGACATAAGTAGTAAAGCAAGCCGCAGAAGTGACATCTCAGTGGTCATTTGCACAGATTAACTTCTGAGACAGAAGAATGACGAACATTTCATCTGTGCAGAAAGATGACTCAAAGACCCAGATGTTCTCCAGATGTGTTTTGGTAAAATACCACACCCCCCCCTTAGAATTTAGATACAATCTTGAAAAAGATTGAAGGCCAATAAATCTGAATTAGTGAGGTCAAGTTTCAACCACTCAATTGAATGGGGGCTCAAAGTAGAACTAAGTTTCATCAGAGGAAATAAATTTCTATTTCTGAACTGAGAGATATACTCACTAAATAAATATATAGAAAAACAAGAGAACATAAGAAGCAATTTTAGCAAACTTCCTAGAAGCTCATTCAATGCCATTCAGGATTACGGAAGATTTGCTTGTTTTTCAGCAGGATTTCTCTTTCTCCTCCTCCCCTCTATGGAATTCCTCTGGCCCACTGATGTTAGCCATGGATAATGGAAGGTTGGTAAACATGCTGCAGGTAGAGGTGTAGACATTTAACAATATTTTTGAATTGTTTGACTTGATCTCTTGGGCTTTTGCTCTTCGTCATGAAAAGAATAGGCCCGAGATAGCACTTGTCCCAGAATGAAGAGGTGCATGGAGCAGACCAGAATCTAAGCCCAAAGCAGAGTCATTCCCACCGACCCCCAACCCATGAATGAGAAGTAAATATTTGTCATGGTAAGCCACTGAGATTTTTGGATTGTATGTTATGCAACTTATTCCAGTAACAGCTGCTTAATACACATGAAAAACTATAGCTGTAGGAGATCAGCAGCTACCCAGATGATGCAACCAAATCTGAAGTGCTTAAGGCTCAGAAATGTGTGTCCATTCTTTCTCTAAAATTCTGCCGTTATGGCTACTAGGGTGGGTATCCCGCTTCTTCAGGAAAACTGACCCTCTTTCTCTTGAAGTTCTGTTCTTTCTCTCTCACATACAAACCATGAAGTTCTACTGAAGACTGACAACCATAGCACTCAGCCATCTTATCACACTGATTTGTCCAGAGATTGTTATGTGACCTAAGCAGGACCAATCAGATCCTCTCCCCAGGATGTGTTAGTGTTGAAGGTGCAAGTGGCCATTTCCCCTCTCCCTGCATTGACCACGCCTGTTGACAATAGGAGAGAATGAAGCAAGCAGTTAGAGGGAAAGAAGACAAAGCCCATAATTTCTGGTTGGGTTCAGTTCTTGCTTCTCATCCTTCCTAATCGCATACCCGATCTTCCTGGTTATGTTAACCAATAAATTCTTTTTTTGCCTAAGGAAGTTCAAGTTGGGTTTTGTCCCTTGAAACCAAATAATTTTCTGCGTCTGCTTTTATTGCTGTGGCCATTGTCAATTGACACTCTTTTCTTCCTCTTCCCATCACAGCTTTCACAATTAGAGCCATCTCTGTTACCTGTTTCCCTGCTACCCTCTGCCTACTATATGTCTGTTTAAGTCTGATACTCCAATATCCTCAGAGTAGACAGCCATAAACTAGGACAGATCCTCCAGGCCACCTCGAAGACAGCTGAACTTGGCCATCTCTGAATCTGGATCCCATATTACTTCGATCAGGTGTAGCCTGGATGGGAGGGGCTCTGTCGTACAAAGCATGACGTCTCAGGTACAGGCCTCTGCAGAAGGGGATTGTGGGCATGACAGGCACTCTGAGGCTAATCCAAAAAGAACCATAACACCAGTCAGTACCTTTCTCGGCCCGTCCTCTTGGTGCTGTTCTTGTTGATCCACATTATTGCTCCCTGTGTGTTGTACAGACCATGGAGGGTTAACTGGAAATGAAAGCAGAAATAGCTTTCTATTGAGGGGATAATATGGAATGGGGGCACTTTGGGGAAGAATAGTTACAGGTTCTAACAATGCAGCTAAGAAAAGAGGCTTCTTTTTAGCTTCCAACTTCCCCTTGTTCTAAGATCTCCCTGATAACATTTACCTCTCTCTAACACAGAGGTGGCAAACACAAGGCCCACAGGCCAAATCTGGCTCTCCACCTTGTTTTATCCAGCCTGGCACCTTGTTTCTATCCAGGGCGGCAGTGCCGAGCTCCTTGCCCCTTACAAGGGTTAAGGAGTAGTTACATTTATACAGTCCTAAAATTACATTCGGCCCTTTGAGCGCAACCTCAAGGCTGATGTGGCCCCCGGTGAAAATGAGTTTGACACCCCCGTTCTAATGTAATCAAATTCCCCAGCTGATAGTCTGACTTCTAATATTTTTTCCCAAATACAAGGTTGGAGATCAGATCTTTCATTCACTTATTCAACAAACATTAATTAATTAACTTAGTACTGAAGCACAATTCACTTTGTTTCTTTAACTATATCCAAATTTGTTAGTGATTATTTAATTGATCATTACCTTTTTCTCTCCAACTTTTTATATTGAAAAATGCCAAGCATAGAAAAGTTGCAAGAATAATCAAATGAACACCTAGGTTCATCTTCCTTTAGGTTCACCAATTAATTTATTGATTGGAATATTGATTACACTTATTAATAAATCGGGTCATAATAATGAAAAAGACAAAGCAAATGGGCCAGAGGAACTCAAGGGCTAGTCCAGCAGTTCCAAATAGTAAAAGCAGGTCTGGTAGCAGACTGCATCAATTAGGCCTGATTCCGTTGGTCTGTGGTAGAGCCCAGGGAACTGAATTGATAATGAACTCAGCAGGTGGCTCTGCAACGAAGCCAGGTCTGAGACTGCTGGTCTAGCAGAAGAGAGAGAGAACAAAGACCGAGGAGCAATATGATAAGCTGAATTAAAGATATGCAAATGTTCTGTGAACACAGGGTGCAGCAACATTGGAAGGTTCAGTGGGGCTAATTAGTGGGGCTAATTGAATTTCTCAAATGGAGCCGGATATGAGGGTAAGGCAGCTGCCCTCAGCCCTGGTTCTAGAAAACCTCCATGTTACCATTCTCATACCTCCTTCTGTGGTAGGTGGAATAATGGGTGTATATTGGCCACTTAAATTCCCATAGTTCTTGGTCATTTCTAGACAATTAATCAAGAGACTTTCTCATTTGTAGAAAGGGGTTAACGTTTCCGTATTCATTTCACAGCGCTGTGGTATGAATCAAAGACAAGAAAGCTTATGAACGTCCTTTGTTGTCTGGCAAGTGATTTATACACATAGAATAATTATTATCACCCTCAGTCAGCGGATCCATTTTCACATTCACACACCATCCACATATGTCTGCGTGCTACTTCCCCTCCCCCTACACAGCTTTGTCAAAGAATGTGTGAAAAAGCACCGAGTACAAGCAAGGTTTTTATTAACCTCACTTTGGATGGAGCTGGCAACCAACAGTCATGCAATAAACTTTTATTGACTAATTAATTGATAGGCTTTTTCCAATTACATTAATCTCCCCTAGAGATGAAATGGAGTTGTTTGACATATTTCTGGTCTTAGACCATTTCCCCTACTCAATATAGGATCTCACAGTAACAAGGAGATATTGATTCTTTCTCGAAGAAGATATAAAACTGTCCTGAGTGACACAACCTGAGGTGAATGGCCCGAGATTTCTTTATTTCATATGTAGGTGGCTGGAGCCCCTTGTAAACCACTGATTTGCGGATGGGATTATCTCTATTGCTTTGTTTCCTAGTTCTCCAAATCCCTCCGTGCGGACACAATAATTTGATTTGGTCGGATTATTTTCCTGAGCTGGGCAAGCTCTTTCTGGTGACAGTTGCTGCTCCAGTGTCTTGCCCCACAGCGTTTTCGAGTAAACCTGTCATCAAAAAGCCTGTGTGGAGTCTCTAACTGGTTTACTTGACTTTCTTGGTTTCTTGTTAAGTATCCTCAGAAGGTGCCAGGGAGAGGGCGGGGGTGGGGGGAAACACGCATTGGAAGCCTGCTGTGTGTAATTAAGAGATAATTGTAGTTCTCTGGGCATTTTGTGCTGCTCTACCATTAGCTCATTTGCAAGTGATGCCTAAATGTGGTTAAGATGACGATTTCAAAAATGAATAAAGAATACATTTTGAAGAATGAAATGCGTGATCATTTGAAAGAGCACTTTACTCTGTTTTGCTAAGATACGCTACATTTTAGCCTGATGTTTTTAAATTAAGCTTGAAGTTTTAAAATTAAGCCGACTTGCTTCGGTTTCCAGGAGCAATCATCACCTATTTTGAAGATTTTATTTATACCATAACTTTCCTTCTTCACAGATATGTTAACGCAGTCTTTGGACAAGTGAATATGATTAAATGCGTTCTAGGACAGTGAATAATGATTCTCAATGAATTTTGGAGCAAACCTATTCAATTTCATTTACATTACTTAGATGAAGAAATTGGTATTATCATGGGTGTGACTTCACTGTTCTGCTATATGATGAATGTTAGTGAGTTATTTATGGAAAGACATTAATAAAACAATATACTAAAAACATTACTCATCTCACTGCATAGTGGACGGATAAGCCAAAGAATAAAAGCCAACATTTGGAGAGTTGCTTAGAGTTACATAATGCACGCAATTCCTGTTTCATTATTGTTTCCTCCGTTGAGTTTTCTGCCATTTATCTTTGGGTTGAGCCCTTTCCTATAAGGCTTACAAAGGTCTTGAAGGGACCAAAATTCTGCCACTCTGAAGCTGCTTTTCCAGATATTGATTTTAAGCTGTTTATTAAGAAATGAAAGACTCAGAAAGAACCTTCCACCCTCCCCCTTCTCCTACCAAAAGATTCAGACAGAGAAACCTGCTTGAGGAAGGAGATTTTAGGATGTTTGCCTTAGCCTAATCTGAATTAAGTACAGCAAACAAGAGGGCTTCAGGCAGGGTCAGCTAGATCCCTGACTGTGTCCCATTGTTTCCCAGTCACCTAGGAAGGATTTTCCTGTTTTGTGCTTTCAGCTCCTCCTCAACTGCCTGTAAATCACCCATTGTCACTTCTGAAATCCAATACCCCGTTCCCCACCCCTTTTTCTCCTGTGACCCAAATGTCTCACAAACCTCACATTGCCTCACTGTCTTGAGACTTTTCACGGACTTGCCATGTCTATGTGAATTCCCCATGCACGTGTATTAAATTTGGATTTTCTTCTGTTGACCTCTGTTAATCTGGTGATTAGCCCAGCCCGAAGAATTTAGAAGGTAGGAGAAAAGTATTAATATTTTTTTAGCCCCCACAGTCTCCGGCCAGTTCCAAATGGTAAGAAGGAGCTCTGCAGGCAAACACGTACCCTCAGTGTGCACTTGGTGAAAGTGGGTTTTTGTCTAATGGTACCATGCACAGGTGTTGTGGTCATTTCACCGAGGCTCTAGACACAAGTAGGGAAATGTGAAAAATTGACAAGACACCTGAGAAGCAATCCAGTTTGCACTGAACACAATTGTAGAAATTTATCATCCCCTAGCAGTGCTTATCTGAGGAAGACAGTGATTTTGGGGTTTTGGTTTTTTTTAACTTTTGGAGATGACTAAAAGAGAGCTCATGACAATTAGCTTTAAAAAAAATGGCAGAACTTTATTTGCTCTTTTGTATAATTGTACCTCTTCAATATGATAATATGCTACTATAAACAGCATAATCTTAGAATTGTCATTGTTATCAAATATTTATCAAGAAGAGATTTAGAGTTGATTAGAACAGTCAATGTTCTCAACAGTGTATAATCTAAAGAGAGACAATTCAGAAGAACATCATAGATACTATCTTGAAGTATAAAATGGCATGGTCTATCATTCTGTATTTCTTTTTTTTAAGATTTCATTTATTGACTTTTAAAGAGGGGAAGGGAGGGAGAAAGAGAGGGAGATCAATCAGTTGCCTCTCACCTGCACCCAATCAAGGACTTGGCCCGAAACCCAGGCACGTGCCCTGACCGGGAATCGAACTGGTGACCCTTGGGTTCACAGGCCGGCACTCAGTCCACTGAGCCACACTAGTGGCAGGGCTCATTCTCTATTATCTCTATTGTCCTTCTAGAATCTCCTGTCCTAAATGGGTTCTCCCAAAAGTCAGTCCCTGAGACAGGAATTTGGGTGCCCATGGTTGATTTGGGAGGTGATCAGAGGAAACACAGAGAGAGTAGGGACAGGAGACCCGAAAGGTGTAAAAGGTGTGTTCGTTAGCACGTCGCTGCTGTGGGCAGCAGGGCTCAGTCCTGCCGGGGACCACTGCGCACCTGCGCAGCACACATCTCAGAGCTGTCCCTTCTGAAGGGATGAGGAGATGTGGATAGTGATCCTTCCACTCCTGTCCCTACAAGGTTGAGGGTTGCTATTGGAGCATTAAATCCCCCAGGCCCTATGGACAATCTCCTCTCACAACCCACTGACAGAGAGGGCCCAGCACAACCCACTGACAGAGAGGAGCAGAAGGAAAGAAGTTTATTGTCAGTATAGGAATTCTCCACTGGAGTGGGCAGCTGACCTCCACGGGGGCCCAAGGGAGGTGACTGGGATATTTATAACATCTGCCACAACCCCTTTTTCCATTTGAGTAAACGTAGCCCTTTTCTTGGCCCAAAGCCGTCATCGGAATATCAAGGATTCAAAACAGTTCTACCACTATTTTAAGGCACCATATACTACGCTTGTACTAAAAAATACGTAGTGTGTAATTTAGTCTTGAATAACCTAGTCTGATTTTGAATAGCCTAGACATGAGCACCCATATCTGGATCATTCTTTTATCACAAGTGTGGTACATTTGTATTTTTCTTCTTGTAGGGCAATGTGTACCTAAGAAAATAAATTATCCAACTTACATAAGAAGACAGTTATCTCAAAAGAATCAAAGTGAAACTATGCTAACCCAAAGAGCAGATACTTTGGTGTCACTAAGCAATTGCATATTGTATCTCTGAGGTTGTATCCACGCCAAACAGGTTCAATCAAATTCAATTTTAAAATACCGAGTTCAATAAAGTCTATTTTTAGAGATTGTCTTCATGACAGGGAACAGCCAGTTTGAAAGTTTCCCTCGATTTCTTAAAAGGTTGTGTGCATGATCTAAAGTTACAGTGCCTTTCAAAGGGGCAGAGGCAAGTCAGGAGTGAGGCAAAACTGGCCAACAGGGGGCATTATCACACCCTTCTGGAAACAAGATGGAGCAAAAAAGCAGAGAGCAAGGAAGTACAAGCAAACAAACTTGAAGGTCTTTTATAGGCACTTAAAAGGCAAGGCTACAAGTATTTTCCACTAGAATCAGAGCATGTAAAAAAGGCACAAAAGAAAATGGACAAAACACAGGCACACTGAAACTGAGTAATTAGAGGAGAACTTAAGAAATGGGCCCTGGCTGGTGTAGCTCAGTGGATTGAGCATGGGCTGAGAACCAAAGGGTCGCCGGTTTGATTCCCAGTCAGGGCACATACCTGGGTTGCGGGCCAGGTCCCCAGTGGGGGCCACATGAGAGGCAACCACACATTGATGTTTCTCTCCCTCTCTTTCTCCCTCCCTTCCATTCTGTCTAAAAATAAATAAATAAAATCTTAAAAAAAAAAAAGAATAAAAGAAATAGATTACTGCCCTGGTCAGGTAGCACAGTTGGTTAGTGTCATCTGATACACCAGGTTGCAGGTTTGATCCCCAGCCAGGGCACGTATGAGAATCAACCAATGAGTGCAAGAGTAAGTGGAACAACAAATCTATGTTTCTCCCTCTATTTCTCTCTGCCCCTTACTCTCTCTCTCTAAAATCAATCAATTAAATAAAAAAAAGAAATTGATTATTTATGAGTGTAGACAGAATTAGGGAAACCACAATGGATAGTGTAATATTCAGGACTAGTAACAGCAGGGAGGAGGTTCAGAGCCTGAAGGGGCAGGAAATAAGATAAGCTGCCAGAAATCAGAGGGGGAACTGTAAGAACAGGGCCACCTGGCAGGAGATTTGTTGTGTGCCAGCACTGGTGACCCCACAAAAACGATGCCAGGGCAATAACTATCCCAACCTCACCTACCAGTCCTCGCCATTGGCATGCCCAGCCAGCGGCCAGAGGGCAGGGACCATGTGGATGTCACCCATCCAGGTCAGCCACCAAGAGCAGGGGGCATGACAGACAGTGAATTCGAGGGAAGGAGACATCCAGTGCCACCGTTATATAAGAGGACCTTGCTTAGTTTTTATGCAAGCTAACAAGCTAGCCAAGACAGATCTCTACCCACTGCTCTCTCTGAATTATCCTGACACTGACCAGAGAGAAAGCAAGTAGAAGTTCACCATCTCATTAGGCAGTGAGGTGTCCCTCACATCGAGTGTAAGAGAAAGGATACTCAGTCACTACAGTGGCAGAGAGTCTAAAATGTCAGGATCCCATTTATAATCCTAAAGAGGATGTGTAGCTCCCTGAGTTCCATTAATTTGTGACAGACTCAGAGAGAGCAGGCCCCATAACCATAAATTAGCAGCATCGCCCCCTGCATACCTGGACATTTGTAGAATTTGACCTTGCGCTTCAGAAGCTTTAGGAGTCCCCATGGTGCTCCCAAACATAATTGCATTAGGCTGGTAGCAACTGCTTATTATGCTCTGGGGGACATGAATGATGTTCTATAACATGGCTCTGCCTCAAGTTAAATAATTTTTTTAAAAATGCATGTAAGCGAAAGACACCCAGAGTGCTCCCATTTCTGAAACGTGGTACTCGTGGCTAGCGCAGCAGCCAATTGTGGGAAGAGGGGTAGTAGTTAACTCACATGGCTTTGCGTCATCTCTGATGGTTTGTGGCGACTCTTCTCACAGTAGCTTAAGATAATCCTGGATGTATGTGCTTGGACGCAGCAGGTAACGCTAAGCCTCAGAGAGCTGGTGAAACTTGGACTGTGAAGGCAATTTCCCTTGCTTGAGAGGAACTCTCTGTTAGATAAGAAACTGAGCACTCCTTTCTCCTCTGCCATATGGTGCCGCAGCATAATTTAAATTCAAAAAGCCAAATTTCATAGCCTGAGAATTGCAATTGGTAACACTCCTAATCACTTTACTGATATAAGGAGGGACGGAGAAACAGAATGATTTCAGTGAACACCATACTTTTAGAATCTGATAGGAAACCCTCCAAACCTAATGTTTTTTATCTTCCGATTCAAAGGAAAGATCCAGAAAAAAAGATGCCAAGGGAACAGACTAGACAAATTGATGCTATTAGCAAAGTGACTCTTAAAAAACGCTGTGCTGCTGACCAACTGTTCGGAACCCTTTAAAATGAGACCTTTTATGGCAGAATTCTTAGAACAACAGGAAGAAATCCATTAAGCTCTAATTCCCACAGATACCGTTAACTTCAATAAAAGTCATAATTGAGAAGAAGGAGGTAGATAGGCGGCCAAGCTACTGGACAGAGGAGTTTTTACTGAAGAGCTGAAGAATTCGAAGAAACATTTGTTAAAGATAAATATAAATACCTAGAATAGGTGGGGCAGAGAATTCCAGTTATGAGTCTTAGTGGAGATTTTTAAGCCAATAGATTTTTAAATTTTTAATCAAATCCAAGAAGGCAAGTTTTAAGAAACGCAGCAGTTCCGTCTCCTTTAAGCTCAAAGGAAATGGAGCGTGGAGATGCATAATTTGGCCCTTAGGAGGTTTAAGCGGAAACTCGGTTGCCATTCTGAGCAACTGTGAAAGGAATGGAGAGCCTGAGAGGACAAAGAAATAATGACCTTATATGCTCTTTGGAGAATCCTCCCATCTGTATCAGTCAAGTTTCTTTTAAGTTGTGGGAGGAAAGAGGAAGAGGAAGGGAGGGAGGAAGGGCTGGAGGAAGGAAAGCTATTACTGTTAAGTAGTAGTGTTACCTAACCAAGTGGGAGTCGGCCACCTGCTGCCATATACAACTGTAACACAATAATCGGTGGGAAAGGAAAAAGGGTTTTGTTAAAGACTGCCCCCTTCGGGGAAGCTGGGGTTACCCTGGCTTGAAGCCAATCTCTTCGGCAAAGCACAGAAATCCCCTTGTTCCCCAAAAGACTGAAATCCAATCCATGTTCTGAGACTCCCCCCCATTCTTATCTGTGCCCAAGGCTGTGAACGTGAAGGGATCTCCCTGTCTTCTCCCCCCCTGCCCCTCTGCCCCTCTCCCTCTTCCCCTCTGCCCCTCTCCCCGCTGCCCCTCTCCACCACCCCCACCCCCTCTCTGGAGTGCACACTTGTGCTGCCAGCATTTCCATTGCCTCACTAAAGCTTCCTCCGTCTCCCACGGCCAGAGCAGGCTGTCAGGTCCTGCAGCGGGTCATGCTAGGGGCTTTGTCTGCGGGCTATGGCACCCAAGGCTACTTGCACCTCCAGGGCCAGCGAGTGTTTTCAGCCCACGAGTCTGTGCGCTGCTCTCAGAGCGAGAGAAGGAGCGCGGTCTGGGACCTGTGCTGTGCAGCGTGGGCCACAGCATCGCATGGGCCCACCACTGATGAGGCACATGTCCCACCTGCAGGACTTAGTCTCGGTGCGCTGGCTCCCGACTGCGCGAGCAGGGGGAATACAAAAAGGGCCACGTTTCTATGTGCCTTTTGTTTTAAATATTTCACCCCAATATTACACATGCTATGAAATGTGGCCAGTTTGCATCCACCATGCTCCTCAGCCTGCACAGTGCTTCTGCCCCTCCTCTTGCCGCCTTGCTCTGGAGGTGGGTAGGAGGGTTTCTAGCCTTGTGCAGGGGCACAGTGTCTCTGCCCAGGGTCAAGTGTCGCTATGCTCATCTCCACGATACACACGTGTGGTGACCTTTTCAACTCACACATGCTCTGTGCAAGCTGTGTCGAAAACCATGTTAGTTGTTTACCCTACCCCAGGAGTATGGAAGCCTGTCTCACAGTTTCAGTTGCAATTTCCATCCAATCCTCCACCTTCCATACGTCCCAACTCCTCTGGGGAGTTCCTCCCTCTGCCCAGTGACCTAGCCAGTTATCTCTGTTGCAGTAGAGGTAGTTGGGCTTCAGGCATAGCTTAATCCAGAGCTTCAAAGATATCATTGGGGCAAGACTGATTTATTTTCATCTTTCAACACAGCTCCTTCTGGACAGGCTTTGTTCTCAGTCAGGCCCTTCTTTTGTGAAGATAGAGCAGAGAAAGCTCACTGTGCTCCCATAACTTTATTCCCCTTCCTCCTTTTTATGAAACCTCTGGCTTATGACTGGACACATAACTTCCTGAGATAAAGACTATATTTCCGCACCTCTATTGCAGTTAAGCATAGCAGCGTGACTAAGTTCAGGCCAATGGGATACAAGTGGAAACATCACAAGCAATTTCCACAAAGTGTCCTTCAAGGACTCCTCTTCACCGTGTCCTCCTCCCTATGGCCTGGAAGCTCCAGCAGCTATCTGGGACCTTCAGGGAGAGCCA